>APFE031110564.1:10869-37173 GCA_000404065.3 Pinus taeda
GATAAGAAGGATAACGACTATCCCAGCTAAGATTGTGCCACCACATCCTGCTTCTTCTAAATAACCTTCAAGCTTATCGATGTAAATGCAAAATAGGGTAGGGGAGAGGGGGCAGCCTTGTTTAACTCCGATGTTACACTTAATATCTTTTGACCACCCCTCATTGTTCTTTAGCTTGGCAATTACATTCTCGTATAGCCTTATAGCAGCAGCTCTCAACTCAAGAGGAACCTTTAGCTCTTCTAACCTATTCCAAAGGTTGTATCTAGGAACCGTATCGAAAGTCTTTCTAAAGTCTACAAAGCAGCAAAATAAATTGGATTTATCATTATGACATTCCTCCGCAATGATCCTAAGCGTAACAAGGTGGTCTGTTGTTGAGTGATGCCTTCTGAAACCTGCTTGGCCTTTCACCACTTACAAAATGAAAGCAAATATTTATTAAAATCTTATTTTAAAAATCTTCTCTCCTTCCACTTCCTTATATCTCTCCTATTTCACCGATCAAATAACTCAACTCTTTTTTCACCAGTATAAAAAGAAACACCCCACGGCAAGATCAAATTTCATGAACCACAAAACAATCTTTTTCAATGTTAGTTACTACGGTTAAAGAAACGGTGTTGCTCAGTGTATAGATGCTCCAAAAATATAATGGATCCTCGATTTCTAATGAAAGCCTGCAAAATATTTTTGCTTTACATCTAAGCACCTATTTACCTTCCAAACTTGACAGAATATTTTAGTCGGGAAATTAAATGGTTTCTTCGCTCCAACGCACAACCAGCAGAGATGAAGAAAAAACGTGCAGTAGCTACTAGATTTTCACCACCCACAGCTCCTTGCAGAGAGTTCCTTCATGTCACTTTAACGACATACAACACACGGCTCCACGCACTATAACATCACACAACTACACTCCACGCAATATACAGGTGATGTCTCACAACCTCCTAAACGACTCTGTTTTACACCTAGCTAGCAACAGAAGCAGCAAACCAATTAACTCGGTCTCACAACTCTCTTCACAACTTCATTCCAAATTCTGCAATATATACACTGAATGAGTTGCAGAATTAATAGTGAGCCCATCCACTGCCATTTATTTCTTACCGAATCCTGCTTATTATTAAATTTTTAGGGACGGTGACCGATAATCTAGAATGTACTATTTTCAGTGATTATTTTTAACAGAAATACTCTAGAAAAGCCCTCAATCTGGGGAAAAGCTCAACTTAACAGAATTCCATTAGTCTTTGGTCTAAAATCCTGGCGAAGAATAAGGGAGCCCTACTCAACTCTTAGCCCTTTACAATGGCCACGAAATCCAAAATTGCGTAATTCTGGAACCCTTTTACAACAGAGACTAATAAACCTACTTATAAACCTATTTCCAACCAAATACAATTAACATAATACGATAAACCACAAAATGATAGGACCAAAACCACTAGTTGTATCAATGAGCCTACAACTTGTACATTAAAATGAAAAAAAATGACCTTCTGTATCATATACCAATACCAGCAAAACATATCATATCACGCTACAACCAAATACAATTAACATAATACGATACACCACAAAATGATAGGACCAAAACCATTAGTTGTATCAATGAGCCTACAACTTGTACATTAAAATGAAAAAAAAAATGTCCTTCTGTATCATTTTAATACCAGCACAACATATCATATGACGCTACATTTTTAAAAATAAAATGTTATTAAAAACACGGAAATTAACACGTTATGAAAAACACAAAAGTGATTAAGGAACACAGGCGTTCACAATGGATGTTGGACAGTGGCGAGATTAACGGTGGAAGTAAGGAAATCAATGGATGAAAGCTGGCGTTGTATTGGTCGAATGGGTATTGCATGTTCACAGGGGTTTGCTAAAACTAATTAGTACTGTCTTTTGCATGACATGATTAAAGAAAATGCGGGAGTCTGCGGTCAAGGTCAAAGTAGTCCGAGTTGTTAGGGTCGTTAAAGTTGTTTTCAAGGTGAGATATTAATCGAGATTTTTTAATATTTTATTTTTATGATTAGAAAAGGAAAAAACATTTTATTTACTAATTTAATGAGTCATAAAAGTTTGTTATAGGACAAATGTTTTAGAAATAAGATTCTATGTGACTAAAAAAGTTAGACTTATTGATATAATTCAAATTTATTTAAGTTTAAAATTTAATTAATTAATTTAGTTTGATTTGTGAATGGTTGTGTTTAGTTTAAGAATACATAAATAGTTCTTCTAATTGAACTTAAACCTCTTTAAAAATAGACAATAGTTTTATCAAGAAAATGTATACACGTAGAAAGTTAAAGGAGGAAAGGTGTTATATCTACTCGATTCATCCGTATTGTTTTGGTTCATGTGTTTATGAAGAAAACTAAAATTAAAAATAGAATGTGATAGAGAATTGAGTAAAATGAATTTTGATACCAAATTTATATTTATTTGATTCATCTGTATTGTTTTGGTTCATGTGTTTATGAAGAAAACTAAAACTAAAAATAGAATGTGATAGAGAATTGAGTAAAATGAATTTTGATAAATTAGAAGAAGTGGATTATGTTAACTATAGATTAACTAAATTTCAACAATTATTAAATTTCTTTTTTGAGGTGTAAATTTATTTTATAGCGAAAAAATAATTGATTTTTCTAGACACTCGATAGATCCATAATTAAGATGGATCTAGAATGGTTAATTAAATTTAAATATACTGACAAAATCATTCTTTTAATTTATATGGTAAAATGAATCTTAATTTATAACTACTATTTGTATTTTATATTTTTAATGTAATACAGTATATTAGATTTTTTTATTTAAAAATTGTTATTAATTTTATTAATAAAAAAAATTTATGATATAACATCTTGACTTTATTATTATAATTAATTTTTTAACTTTATTATTAATTCATCCAACATTTAAATGTTTACACTTATTTACAGACTATACAACATCGTTCTCATACTTAACTTTTTATTATTTTTCAATTGAGAAAACATGTAAATTACAACAACACCCCATATTTGGATGTAGACCACCTCTCCACTTAATAACTATAATTATAACCATAATTGTTTATATTTAGAACTATTATTATCATATTTAGAGTTCAAATTTTTAGTCTTTTATATCTAAATTAATAATTATATATATATATATATATAATATCAATTTTAGTTCTTAGTGGTTGATATTATTTTTTATTTTTGTGTTTTCCCTCTTTCATATTCTGCTTTTTATATGTTATTGTTAAAAAAAAGATCAATTTTTTTTCTAATGATGGACCATGGTGGTTGGTCTGAAACGTTGAAATAATTATATTGGATGTAGTGTCTCTGAAAACCTATATTAAATAATCATGGTTGGTTATGGTTTAACATAGATGATGATGATTAATAATGGTTTTAAGCATGGTTAGCCATGGCATCTATGGTTGAAAACGTTTCACCATATCTCGCTATCGTTAACCAAGTTTTGACTATGATTGAACATGGTTTATTATTGTTGGCTATGCTGGATTATGGTTGAATATGTTTGATTATATTTAACTATCGTTGACTATGTTCAATCATGTTTGATGATGGTTGATAAAGTTTGACTAATATTTAATCATGGTTGACCATGTTTGAGAATGCTTGACTATGCTTGACCATGATTTATTATGTTTAACCATGGTCAAGTAGGTTTTGGTGTCATAAGGATGAATTATGTTAAGGACAATAGCTTCTATTGTGAGAAATTTGGATGAATTACATATGAATATTTAACCATGTTCGACTATTATTTGGCTAAGGTTGATGTTCACTGACATATGGTTAACAATGCTTGATAATATGATTATGTCACATTATGCTGCTAAGCAGTTTATAATATGGTAATGTTGCATTATGATGTTAATCTTGGTTGATTAGTGTTGAATTGTTATGCTCTTCAAAACTTAACTATGGTTGAGTTTGCATGAGTATGGTTAAGTATGTTTGACCATGGGTGATAACATATGAATGTGTTTTACCATCATTAAATATGGTTAACCATATTTGAATATGGTTGACTATGTTTCATAGTGGTTAACTATGTATGACCATTATTTACCATGCTCTAAACTCAATGAAGCATAGTTGACTTAACCATAGTTGACAATGTTTGACTATGATTGATTATGGTTGGCAATGGTTAACTGTGATTTACCATGCTTATTTATGTTTAACCATGGTTAACCATGTTTTGCCATGGTTGATTGTGGTTGATCGTGGTTGACTATGCTTGACTACTATGATTAAGTGTGGTTTACTTTATTTGACTAATTTTCCTATGGTTGGCTACCATGTTTAAGTGTGGTTGATTACCAAGTTTGACCATGGTTAATGATGTTTAACCATTGTTAATGTTGTTTAATCATGGTTGACTATCATATGACCATGGTTAGCTATGGCTTACAATGTTTAATATAGTTGATGTTGGATGAATTTGGTTGATCATGGTTGAATACGGTTGACATTGCCTAGCTATGGTTAACTATGGTTAACCATGGTGGATGATGTTTGACCATAGGTGACCATGAATTAGTATAAGGTTTGACCATGTTTGACTATCGTTATCCATGTTCAATGAAGGTTGACTATGTATGACCATCGTTGATGATGATTGACCATGTTTGAATGTTCAACCATGTTTGAATGTGGTTTATCATGTTTAATTGTGTCCAACCATGTTCAAATGTGGTTGACTTTAGTTGATTATGGTCGGCCTTGTTTATTTATGCTTAGTTATGGTCAACCATGATTTACTATGGTTAACATTGGTTGACTTTCATTAACCTTGTTTGAAAATATGATTATGTCACATTGGACACAAGAAGTTGATCATATGGTTATGTCATATTATGACAATCAACTTAGATGACTTATGTTGAATTTCCATGTTCCTTAATTGTAATGTGACATTACAACATGTGAGAAAGGATTCTCGAAACAAAACATAATAAAGGATATATGAAAAACAAAAGTACCGTTGCCTAAATTAGATGCATTGATGTGAGTGTCATTAATAAGACATGATTCATCATAACTAGAATAGGATAGGGTATAAAAAATTGGAAAAATATTTAATTAAGAATAACCTTAAATATTTAATGTTATTTTATTTTCTGTTTTTTTTTTTAATAAGCTTGTATTCTATATGATGTAGGAATAATCAAATATTTTTTCATTAAAAAATGCGCTAAAATTGATATTCTTTAAAATTATGTTCAAAATAATATAATAACAAAAATCAACTCAATTAAATTTTTAATAATTACATATAAATACACTGCAATACACATATATAAACTACATTATATACATTTACAATATATGTCACAAAGTCCATTAAATAACCCCACCTACTAACCAGAATAAAAGATTCTGGAACCCTAAGAAACCCATAATCAAAACATACTAAAAATATTCTAATTAGTAACCATTTTCTTACTAAAAATAATCAAAACATACTAAAAAAATATTCTAATTAGTAACCATTTTCTTACTGAAATTTCTATTTCATTCGATGAATAGATGTAAGTTATCATTTTATCATTCCCTTTTGAAATTAAAATAAAATTTAAATCAATATAAGTGACTTCCGAAAAATATTCCTTTGAAATATTAAAGACTTCAAAATATTAAAGATATATTAAAGATAATTGTGATATTAGATCAATTTATATATATTTTAAATTTTCTATCACAAATCATACTTCATTAATCTAAGTTTATAAGACGAATCAATTATAAAATTTCTATAAGATAAAGGAAATTTCTATAAGATAAAGGAATGCATAGTTCTGTAAAGTATGCACATTCATTTTTGTCTCTATGATCCAAATAATTTCTGCAACTATTTGTCAAACTTGCCAAATCTTTTGCGAACCCTTATCTCAACCTACAACCTAGAGACAACCTAGAGAAAGAAGATATGTAATTATGACTTAAAAACAATATTGGTAAGGTCTAACGAAACTATTAAAGATAGAATCGAGATAGTACAAGATTGTAGAAATATTCTAATACAAATTATATATATATAAACGAGGCCGTTGTTACCATTTCAGACTTTCCCTTTAAATTAAGGCCGCGAAAAGGCTCATTTTAAGCTATAGGGTGAGAAATTATAAATTTTGGAGATTTAACTTTATGCCAAGAAATTAATTACTTCCTTTATAATCTAAAAGGAGATTTCATTTCTATGAAAAATTGCATGAGCCTTCATCCCAATGCAAAAAAGGAGATAGATTGAGTCCTTTGGTAAGCCATTAGTTTATGCATGCACCATGGTTATATTTATACGAGGAAGATTATTTTCAATTTTCCCTAAATATTCCATTCATACAAGCCTAAATGTTTTATATATATTAGTCATAGATTTGTGGCCGAGTAGAGTGGTATTGCCCATTGTAATTTTTTAACATTATGGAGCATATAGTAACTTCATCCCAATGTAATATGCATATTATAGAGAATTGAGTGGTACAATTATTCAAAGAATTATGGAAGCTTATTAGGACTTTCTTTTAAACTAGAACAAAATTAAATTGATAAATTATTAAATTGTTTTATAGTGTAATTCAATATGAGTTATGTTTATTACGATTCCTAATTATTAAAGGAATCATATATTTATTAAGATATTTTTTATTTTAATAATTTAATTTAACTGAATAGTTTTTAAGAATAAATTATGTAATAATATATTTTTAATAATAGAAATAAAGGAAATAATACCACATTAATTATAGATTAGTTTTAATTCATTTAATAATGATATATTTTTTTTGTTAAAATGGTTGGATTGAGATGATTATATTATCTATATAAGAAGTAATATAGAATAAAAAATATTTAATTATTAAAAAAAATTATTGGTTAATAATGATAAAAATAACTCGTTTTATAGTAGAATTAGGCATTAGTCAATTTCCAAAATATCATGAGATGAAAATTTTTTCACCTTTTCTAACTAAAAAAGTTGAAAATGAAAATCTCTTTATTTTCTATTGTTTATCTTACATTCACATTCAATCTAATTTTCAAATATTTAGGACTTACAATTTTTCTTGGCCATTTAAATTTAAGTTAATAAAACTCTATATTTCTTTTAGAATGTTTCTTTTAATGTTTCTCAAACAAAAATAAAAAGCTAAATTTTTATAAGTAATTTATTTCCTTCTTAAATTTTGATAAACCATATCAAAAACATTAATCATCATCACATAGCTATCAAATAGTTTCATTGATTTTATTAATACTATAAGACAAAATAATAGTTACAATGATATTAACAATAGAGAATGCAAATAACTATAATAATTTTAAACATAAACATAAAGGTGGTACTTAACAAATTGTGTTATAAAAACCCCCCAAAAAATACTTTATAAATTTTGAATCAATTGAGGAAATAGAATAAATTTTAAATAATCACATATTATGATATCAAACTTGACTTTATCAAGCAGTGGGAAAGATCAACTCTTAAATTATAATTTTTTTTTTTAATTTTATATCTGAAAAATGTAATTTCTCTTTTGAATTTTGTATACTAAAATAAATTTGTACATGAATATATATTTTATATTATAATTCATATTTTATTATCACAAAATATATATATATAATAATTATTTTATATTTATATATTATATATATTATATATAGGATATAATATATATAATTATATATGGAAATGGAATTTTTTAATTAAAACCGTTATTAAAAGTCTAATCGAATTACTAGTCAATTTTATATCCCGCCTCCACTATTTCTCTTCCGTGGTGGCACCAAATTTACATAATAGCTTTAAATTCCCTGGAATAGTTAGCGTACTTTTGTGCCCAACCCGGAAGAGAAATATGTCGGAGTTGGGGGTATAAAATTGACTAGTAATGTCGATTAGACTTTTAATAACGGTATTTTATTTTAAAAAAATTCTTCCTTTGCTGAGAACTGGAATTTTGTTGATTTCTTCCTTTTACTGCATTGAGATAGATTCGTGTACATATTTAAGAATATTTTAAAATCTTTGATGATTTTCCATTATGTACGAGACCTCTTTTGATAAGACAAGAGCACTGTTTTTTGATTATTTCTTCTAAGGTCTCAAACCTTTTAGCAAATCTAAGGTTTACAATTTTTCTTTCTCAAGTTCCTTCTTTCTAGTTCTAAATTTTCATTATGTCTCTTCTTTTCTAGGATTTGTTTCTTTCAAGCATCTTTTGCTAATTTATCTTCTTCTAAACAGATTTTAGGCTGAGTTATTTCCTCTATAATATTACACTTTTCTTCTAGGGAATCCATAAAGTGAACATCAGATTCATCCATACATTTATCTTAAAAGTCCATAAGTGATTGATATTCTTGATTGGACTCACTTTCTTCGCCATTTGAAAGACCATCACCATCTTTGTGTGTGTAAAAGCTTCTCTTGTTTTCTAACCTTCCTCTAAAATTTACTTTTGTTGATTTTTTCCCTTTCTCACGGTTTCCTTTATAAGGGAATTCAGGAGCATAGTGACCAACTCTTCCACAAGCAAAACATTTGAAAGAAAGCTTACCTCTGAATCTACAAGTGCCTACTTGGATTTTCTTTACAAAGTTTTCCACTTCTTCATCTGATACGTATCTTGATTCCTTGAGCTCATCCTTTTCCTTTCCTTTAGAAGTATCTTTGAATGCAGCTTCTTGGATATCTGAGGAACCACCTTTTCTCATTTCATAGGCTGTTAAAATCCCATGAAATTGTCCAATAGTAAGGTTCTCCAAATCCTACATTTCTTCAATGGAAGAGACTTTCTAATCAAATTTTGGGGTTAATTTTCTCAACCAATGATGATTATTTTATTTTGTCACCAATATTTCTAATTGAATTAACGATCTCATCTACCCTAAGAAAGAAACTTCGAATATTTTCATCATTACGCATTCTGAGAGTTTCATAAATAATTCTAAGAGTTTGAAGTTTGGCACTTTTTACCTTGGTGTTGCCTTCATAAATTTGGATGATCTTGTCTCATATAGCCTGTGTGGTAGTCAATGGCGTGACTTTGATAAATTTTTATTCTTCCAATCTTGCTAACAAATCATTCACATCATTGGTCTCATACTTTTTCTTTTTTCCTCATCTGCGGAATGGAGGATGGATATTGATAGCCTCCTTCAATGATTCATGAAACATCGTCTCCAAGTGACTATAGGTAATCTCTTCTTCTAACTTTCTAGAAAACTAGATTGGATCCATTAAACAATGATGGCCTGAGATTTTTACTCCCTCTTAATTACTCATCTTGATGAATTTCCCTTTAATGATCAGCTTTTTTGAAGGACTTTCTTGATACTAATTTTTTAGGAAAATACTAGGGTGGGGGGGGGTGGTGTGGTCGTGGGAGGGGTAGGGGTGGAGGAGGTGAATCAATATTTTAAACTACTGAATATTTTCTTTTTTATTAAGTTTTTTGTATGAATGTTATGAAGTAAACCTGCGTATGTAGGCGGCTATGATGAAGACAAGTAACATATCTTTAGTTCACTTGCCTTTTTCAATTAATTTATATGTTTAACTTGAACCAGTATAACAATAGTTCATTAAGCATTAATTAAACAATAACCATGTGTAGTAAGAACAAAATAATCCATCACATACAAGAAACACATGAACACCAGGATTTTTAGGTGGAAATCCAATGTGGGAAAAAAACCACCATTGTTATCGTCTTTGTCTTCTTATTTTATGATAAAGAGAAATTTCTAACAAACTTGTACTAGAGAAGACTCATACTAGTATGTAGGCACCCACCTACAAGAGGCTACTAACTTCTCTCATTTTCCAGGTTCTACTAGAAGGGAGCTACAACCCTCTTATAATTTGTTCTTTGTGGATCAATTTTCATAATGTTTTGAACTCGATCCATTCCAAATATCAAATAACAATACTGAAATCAACATTGCACCAAATCACTTAGTCACTAAACCAATTATATCATCAAGTCAAGCATATAAATAACTTGTTCAAACAATTAGAGAAACTTATATCATTGTATACCCCTTCATCATAATACCAAACCACATAATTTTCATCACTAAAAGAAAAATCTATCAATATAAACCCTATCTAAACACATGTCTGAATAAATAAACTACTTTTCTTATTCATACCTACATATGTGTGTGTTTCCCCTTAAGCATACTTGCATACAAATCTCAAAATATTGATAGTTGAATTTATATCCTTATACCATTGAATTAATCACCCAAACAGATACTAAAGCCAACATAAATCATTGAACCAAATACAGATTATCACCTAGAAACATCTTCACAAGGCAATAATTTACCTCATAA
Organism: Pinus taeda; assembly: GCA_000404065.3. Taxonomy (NCBI): domain Eukaryota; kingdom Viridiplantae; phylum Streptophyta; class Pinopsida; order Pinales; family Pinaceae; genus Pinus; species Pinus taeda. The sequence goes on from APFE031110564.1 coordinate 21,270, forward strand.
TCAATTCATGTCAATCTATAATGTCAAACACAGATAATTATAAGAGACTTAATCGACATACAACAACAAACATAACATAATACATCAACCATTATCATAAGCTCATACAGCAAACCCCTAGTCGATATACATGACTCTTACAAAGCACTTTCGTGTATGTACGAGACTTTCATACTTCACAACTGCATACATATCTATGTATTCTTCAGAATGTACGCATGACTATCTAGTGTCAGATCCATGTATGTACGCAATTTTTTAGAATCACGCTTCTGTACAAATATGTAATTACTGAGTCAAACCTTCATACCAAAACACCTATCAAACCCGAATCTTGGCATACACCATAACAGATAGAAAACATAAAATCATAATCACAGATCTATCAAACCATAAGAAGATTATTAAATATATATTCATTTCAGATCTAATAGATTTGATCTGTCATCATATGCCTTGGGGAACACTTATTTTAGATCAAACCAGTCATCAGTAACCCAATACATGCACATTTATCACTTTGATCTCCATCTTCTTATATAGTTTAGGCCTTAGCCAATACCTTAGGTCAATTCTTTAGATATGACAATGGTATTCTTTGAAGGGATAAAATATTTGTTTCCACGCTCATTACAATGGGCCAATACCATGGTAAAGACGTCTAGTATTGAGAATACTATGGTGCGGAAATTGTACGTGAGTTTGCTTCACCATAACCATGTATGTATGTGGCCTTTGTTCATAGGAACTACGTATACTTCTTAGAACATCACCTTTAGCCTTCCTCTCTCTTTGAACTGATATTCCTTTGTCCAATCTCTTTGTCACACATGTAGTGGCCTGTATACTCATTCTGCTACCATCATGTTGACATCTTTATCAAGTAGTTTTCCATTAAGGAAAACACATTAGTCATAATGCCAACATTTCAACTCTAATTTCTCATCTATTTTTTCTTGCCACGTGCCTATCACATACTAAAATTGCAACACTTTCTTCAATCTATGGAGGAGTCTAAAATGTAGAGAAGTTATCCATAACATCCTTCCTGGGTCTTATTAATTTACACAGATAACCTATGTAACTTAGGGAACTTAGACTGAGAATCCTTTTATTTATAATATTATATACTTGATACATCTCACATATATTAAATTATTAAATAATGTCACTGAATGATACGAGCACCCATGACATTAAATTGTGGTGATAAATATACATCCAAACAAATTTGAGAAAATAATTCATCCTAAAGAAAATTATAATTGAAATTTGAAATTCTTTACTCAATCGAGGAAAAGTCAGTAAGTACAATTAAAAAAATGAAGAGCTCACATAATCCTAGAATTGGTACACAATTGGAATTGGGTATGGGAAACCTTCTTTTCCAATAAATTTCCATATGCCCCTCGTAGAGAAGCCTTTGGTAAAAGTCAAAGGTATGTAAGATATTGTTCGCATAGAAATAGATTGAACGTGTATATGAATTAGCTTGGCCTTAGTAAGAAATTGGAGTTGGGTAAGGGAAACCTCTTTTTTTAATAAATTTCCATTTACCCCTTGTAGAGAAGCCTTTGGATAAAGTCAAAGGCATGTAAGAGACTGTTCACATAGAAATAAATTGAATGCATATACGAGTTATCTTGGCCTTGGTACGAGATACGAATTGGGTATGAGAAACCTCATTTCCTAATAAATTTCCATTTAACCCTTGTAGAGAAGCCATTGGATAAAGTCAAAGGCATGTAAGAGACCATTAACATAGATATAAATTAAACATGTATATGAATTAGCTTGGCCTTTTGCGAAGAGATAAACATCCTCCATTTCCTTTATCATCCAATGTCAAGTTCTTTCTTCCCTATGTGTCCATGTCTTGCATACGCAGGGTATACTGAGTTCCCCATAAATAAAATCATTTTCGTGAAATATTTATCATGACTCACTGTGGGGTGTGGAAAATATGGAATGATTACCTTTTCCGGGGAAGAAAATAAAATGGGGCTACATACAATTGTGTAAATTTTCCACCATTAGAAGCCAATACATTGTACAACACTAGTTTGTAGTTATTATGTATAAAACGCTAGGTAAATAAACAAGGGCAGGGCAACTGCGTAGCGGCAGTCCCTGCCTATAAAAGACTACTTTATAAGAGCAGTACTAAGTAAGTCTAATATAAACTAGATTTACAATAAATTATTAAATATTAAAATCATAACTGAATATTAAAATAATAATTAAATATTAAAATGAAAATAAAATTATATTAATATGCTAAACAAAATTGTATATGGCCTAAGTATACTAAATAGATGTCAATATAGGTAATGAAAATACAATTATATTAATATGCTAAACAAAATTGTATATGGCGTAAGTATACTAAATAGATGTCAATATAGATATTATTATGCTAAAATATATATCACACGGCAAACATAAATAAAGTTAAATTCAGATTATTTATAGAACGTGGAGATTAAAAAACTTTTATTATATTTAAATGAAAATACTTGAATGAAATGGAAAGAGTTGTTACGATCTGAAATGAATTTTTTTTAAGTTGTTAACTCCTTTCTCGATTTAATAAGTTCAACTAAAAAGAGATAATTTACTGTGAAAATATCAACGTTGTGAATCACGTTATGTTAATACAATCGCAATGGATATCTACGTCACTCTATCTTATGAAAGTGTCAAATGTTTTATTTATTTTTAGACGAAGGTATCTTTGAAGATTATCATCTATGGTAAATGGAACGTTTAATGTGGTACGCTACAAAGATATACTACATAAATAATGTATGTGGTATAGTATAAATTATGGTGAAATATAAATGGAGGTGAATCATATCGTTAGTCTGCCACTTCACAATCTATCATGTTCATCCATCGCGATTCACAATCCTATATTGATTGAAAATTAGGAAAGTAAGAAATGCATTTTTCTCATTATCAGCATGCGTAATGAGATAATAAATTTGACAACATTCTTTTTATTTTTGGCATTTCGTTCATTTTAAATTGACATTAATTTATTTCAGTGTACACGACAAATGTAAACAACGTTTCAACATCCATGCCAAATGTAAACAACATTTCGACAGCCATGACATATGTTGAAAAATCACTATGAACGAGGAATGGTACCGAAAGAAAAAGGTCGATGTTTCAAACATTGAGCTGATTTTTCACGGGAAGATCTGTGATGCTTAGGACAAGCTACCTTCACCCAAAACAAGTTCACTCTTTTCTGCAAATGGGGAGTATCTTTGCTCATTTGAGTTATCTCTCACTGTGATGCTCATCTATTCTTTGCACTTCACAATTTATCATGTTCATCCATCGCGATTCACAATTCTATATTGATTGAAAATTAGGAAAGTAAGAAATGTGTTTTTCTCATTAACAACATGCGCAATGAGATAATAAATTTCGCAGTATTCTTTTTATTTTTGGCATTTCGTTTATTTTAAATTGAAATTAATTTATTTCAGTATACATGACAAATGTAAACATCGTTTCAACATCCATGACAAATGTAAACAACATTTCGACAGCCATGACATATGTTGAAAAATCACTATGAACGAGGAATGGTACCGAAAGAGAAAGGTGGATGTTTTAGAACACCACACTGATTTTTCACGGGAAGATCTGTGATGCTTAGGACATGCTACCTTCACCCAGAACAAGTTCACTCTTTTCTGCAAATGGGGAGTATCTTTGCTCATTGGAGTTATCTCTGACTGTGATTCTCATCTATTTTTTACTCATGGGGAGATATTATGTGATTCAAATGGGGGTTTACACTCTCTCGAATCACCCAGCTACCAAATGAATGATGTGATGCTCTTGCTATCGCCGCTGAAAAAGTGACCGAAGCCAAATCAAAGAAATGGCATCCTAAACTTCTTAGCATCGCTATTTCTCTACTATGCTAACCAGTGCCCGTTCCAGTCTTCTAGACCATAGATGGATGAATGAGAAATGCATGTGTAGGGCGATATCATCACCTCATCGATACTGGAAAGGTACATAAGCTCTTTCATAATTTATTTATGGTTAATGCAAAACACACCGATCAATCTGTGTTGGAGTTTAGTAGTCTCTGAGACGGAGAAACAAAAATATATTCAACGACAGTGATCAAAGTGCATAATTATAACGCCTGTTATGGGGATATGTTGTTTGAATGAGAAACAAGTGGAATACTGGCTCGTTGCAGGCTAAAGTGATAGGCTCATGATGAAAGGAAAAATGCATAATAATAGGCTCCTGGCGAAAGCAAAATGCATCTGGTGAGAGATGGAAAAGCTTAAGGCCCATGGTGAAAGGCTTCTGGCTAGAGGTCGAATGGAAAGATAAGGGCATCTTCTTCAGTTCAAAGGAAAAGGCTAAAGCTGGTTCAAGGTTGATGGATGTCACTTGGAAGCCCTAGGGGAATGTAGTGGGAAAGGAACCTTGAAAGAAAGACACTTTAAGCGACATGAAAATAGCTCATATGTAATAGTAAAATCTCCCAAAGGGCCTTACCTGCTGACACTAAAGATTGACTACAACAATAATACTGTAGATAGACTATCCTTGCCAACACTAAAGATTGACTACAACAATAATACTGTAGATAGACTGTCCTTGCCTGGGAGATAGGACTTCACTGTCTTGGATTTTCTGCCTGCCTGTTTCTTTTCAGTTGTCGTGTGTAGTTCTGTCAATACGAATAGCTAATATACACATGCATGAGCAGATTCAATAGCTAATTAGTTAAGAAACTTCCGCATTTTCATAGTTTTTTGCAGGTTAAGATGCTAGAAGGCAAACAACTTGTGTTTTCTTAGCATAAGATCGTGGGGTTTTTTCAAACATACCTGATTAGTTATTGCCTGGATTTGTGAGGCCTTTCTTTGTGCTTGAAGTCATGTGCCTGGATGGCTTGGCTTTACGACTGCCTAAAGCTGAAGCTCCCCCCCTTGACAATGTTGCTGTTGGCTCAGATACTAGCTCGGATGCTGCTGAACTAGCTCGAAATTAAAACTCACTCTAGCTCAGATACTAGCTCGGATGCTGCTGAACTAGCTCGAAATTAAAACTCACTCTAGCTCGGATGCTGCTGAACTAGCTCGAAATTAAAACTCATCCTCTAGAGAAAGCATTTCTAGAGAAACGTGGACGCCTCTGCATAGACTTCAAACATCTGGCATGCAGCGCACTGCATGCATGCAGCGCACTGCATGCAGGGCACAGAGAACAGGCACCAAAGAGAACTTAGGATAAAAAACTTAGGATAAATTAAGTTGCGCGCACACGGAGAACAGGCACCACGGAGAACTTAGGATAAATTGAGTTGAGCGTACATCGGGCCAAGTGAGGCCGGCAATAAGAGGTTAAACAAAAAACTTTGGTTAAAGTTTTTTTGCACACAAAGTGCCTAATATAAACTTTGGTTAAACAACAATTAACCGGTAGAAATTGACGGTCAACGCGAAGAGTAATAACAAGTCAACGGCGTATCGAACGCTATAGTCCCTGCTATGCCGGAGGCAGGGACTAATAACACATAAAGAACATCAAGAAATTATTAGACTTGAACATTGAACACAAAAACTTGAGAACTTAATTCCATGCGCTGCAATTTATAGACTAAATGAGCTAGAGAATTAATAGTCAGTCCATCAACTGCCGACTCATGCCAATTATTAATTTTTTATTGACTGTGGCCAACAATCTTGAATGTACTATCATTGTTGTGATTATTTATAACACTCCTCTTAATCACAACCTAAACATTAACTTTCTTATTGGTCTGAGTCTCATCTAGGCTTACAACATAATTAGGATTTTCTACAGCACACAACTTAATTCTACAAATTTCAAATTTATCCTTTCTAATAGGTTTGGTGAATATGTCTACAAAATTTTCATCTGTATTACAATATGTTAAGTAAATTTCTTTTGATTACACTTTTTCTCTTACAAAATGATGTTGTGGGTCGATATTCTTTGTCCTTGCATGATATATAGGATTGTTGGCCAATTTGATAGTGTTTTGATTGTCACATCTGATTACTTGTTGTGTTTCTCCAATGCCTTTAAGTATCCTTCTAAGCCATATTGCTTTGTAGGTAGCACTTCTTAATGCTTTGTACTTAATTTCAGTGGATGAAAAGGAAACTATTGGTTGTTTCTTATTGCTCCATGATATTTCTCTTGAACCTATATTGAACATGTATCGAGTAGTATATTTCTCTCATCTAGATTTCCAACCCAGTTAAAATTAGAATAATATGTCAACTCAACATCAAATTCATTAGTATACATAATACCAAAATTAAGTGTTCCTTTCAAATATCGAAGTACTTCCTTTGTTGATTTCTAGTGGCTTTCACAAGGCTTAGCCGTGAACTGGCTAAGTATGCTAACATAATATGCTATATTTGGCATGGTAGTGGTGAATTAATTCAGAATTCCCACCAGTTGATGATGCAAGGTTCCATTCACCTCTTTGTTCCATCATCACTCTACAATTTGACATTTTATTGTAAAGGAGTAGATATTTCCTTGTGTTCAATCATATTGAACCTTTTAAGGATTTCACTTATATATTTTCTTTGTGTGATTAGTGTCTTGCTAGATTCACTCCAAACTTCAAGACCTAAACAATAATTTAATTCAACAAGGTCCTTTAGCACAAATACCTGTGAGAACTGACTTTTAATTTCTTCAATCAACTTGGATGCATTTCCTATTATGATAAGGTCATCAACATATACAGATATCAAAGCAACATTCACATCTTCATCTTTCTCAATGTACAAGTTAGGATCATTTTTTCTTCTCATAAAACCTTTGTCATATTAGAAAGAACCAATTTTCACCTACCAAGATCTTGGTGCTTGTTACAAACCATATAAGGTTTTCTTTAACCTGTGGGCCAGATGCTCTTGTCCATGTTTTACAAACCCTTTAGGTTGAACCAAATAAACTTCTTCTTTTAACTCACCATTCAAAAATAGAGATTGAAATCTAACATATGCATTTTCCATGTTTTGTAGCTGATCCAATCATTATTTTAATTGTGTTCAACTTAGCTACATGTGCAAAAGTATATTCATAATCAATTCCCTCCTTTTGTGAATAACCTTTTGCAATCAATCTATCTTTATACTTATTAATACTTCCATCAACATTAAACTTAAATTTATACAACCATTGCATCCTATGGGAAATTGTTTTTAGACAATTTTGTTAATTCCCACGTATCATTCTTCATTATAGAGTTACATTCTTCATTCATTGCATCTCTCCATTCTCCATATTCTTTAGCTTCTTCATAACTTGAAGGTTCTACATTATTCATTACAAGAGATATTAATGCATAATATTTATACCTTATAGGTGCCTAAGTTTGACGTGATGACCTTCTTGGCATTTTACTACTTTCATATTTCTTTCTTCCTTGTGGAATATCTTTTCATCTTCTTGGAGTTTCATGACTACTTGATGTTCCTTTCTCTTGAACATGTACCTATCCTGTGTTTGTTCTGGTTCGTGTTCAACACTTGTATCTATTTTAACATAATCATCAATTCCATGCCATACACTAGTGTTATTCATTTGATCACCTTCATCTACATTATCATGAAGCACCACATCCCTACTTGCAATTAATATATGAGTACTAGGATCAAACAACTTGTATTTTTTTTAATCATCACAATAACCAATAAATATGCACTTAATTAACTTTTCATCAAGTTGTCTTCTTTCATCTTTTGGAATATGAGCAAATTCCTTGCATCCAAAAACTCTTAAATGACTCCCTTCTTGTTTATACCCATAAAATGCTTCAAAAGTTGTTTTAACATTTAAACTTTTGGTTGGAATCATATTTTTCAAATAAGCAACAATATTAATGGCTTCAACCCAAAAACCATTAGAAATATTTTTACCTTGAAGCATACTACGTGCACTTTCTACTAGTGTTTTATTTTTCCTCTCAGCAACTCCATTTTTCTGAGGTGTTTCTGGCATTGTAAAGTGTTGTAGAACCTCATTTTTTTTACCCAACCCCCCCACCTGCCTCCCCGATCAGATTTAAGAATTTTGATGCACCTTCGAGTTTTTTATTCCACCATATTTTTGAACTCTTTAAAGTACTCAAAAAAATTACTCTTATTTATTATGAAATAGACCCATGTATACTTAGATCTATCATCAACAAAAATAAGAAAATACCATGCTCCACCAAGAGATCTAATTTTCATAGGTCCACATATATCAGTATGAATTAATTCAAGTTTTTGCCTCTATCTTTTTTCTTTATGTGAATGAAATTCCTCTCTATGTTTCTTTCCAAGTACACATGCTTAACATTCAACATGATCATTCTTCCTAATATGAAGACCTTCAACCATTGTGTTATTTTCAAGTAACATTAAATCATTGTGATTTAGATGCTCATATCTTTGATACCATAAATCTACTATTGACATTGTTGTAGATGTCAATGCTTAATGACTTGTACTCGTCACATCCATCTTATACAATCCTCCAACTCCAATACCTGTGGCAGTAACCTTAGATTGATATTGAATCTCTTTCACAACACACTTTCATTTAACAAATTCCACCTTCAAATCCTCGTCAGAAATAGTAGAAATAGAAATTAAATTCTTTTTTATACCACGAACATACATCACATTATGGATATTTTTCTCTTGTCCATTAGGAAAATTCGCACATATTTCTCCATTCTCTTGAACTTTAAGTGATCTGTTATCTCCTATATAAACATATGTTCCATTAATTTTCTCATAATATTCATTAAATCAATCCGTATTATAATTCATATGAAGTGATGCACCAGAATCAATGAACCAAGCATTCACATCATTAGTTTCTGCTGATCATGCAGCATCAAAAACAAACAATTACAGATTTTTAAATCCATCACTACTTGAGGTTTCTTTGTCCACAAAATTTCCAATATGCCTTATGTTTATTTGTTTAGACTAGTTATCTTTTATTTTATATAAATTTTTAGAGTGGTGCCCAAGTTTTCCACAATAATAACAATCATCATTTCTCTTAGCATGAGTTGGAAATTTAGATTGTGTCATACCATTTTGTTTTTCTTGAAACTTGCCTCCTTTGTTCTTGTCCCGTGGCTTGCTTCTATATGGTTATTTACCCTTGGCTACCAATTCCAAATATGAACTACTGGAGCCCAAATTAAATCTCTTCATGCTTTCCTACTCGTGTAGAAAAATTCCTATAAATTCATCAAATGTAGGAGGCTTCTCTCTAGCCGAAAGACTTGAAACAAAAATTTGATAATCTTGCCCTAAGTCGCTTAATGTGATGGTGACTAAGTGAGTACTAAACACCTTTTCACCAATATCTCCTAACTTATCATTTAAATATTTGACATGAGATATGAAATTACTTATATTTTCATTTGCTTCCATTTTTAGAGATAAGAGCTTAATCTTAAAAAATAAGATCCAATTTGTATTTGTTGTTTCATACAAATGCTTGAGCACATCCCAAATTTCCTTGGATGTATTGCAATCTCTTATGTGTGGAATAATATTGTCCTTTACCGACATACTCAACAACACCTTTTCTGTCATCTCATGTTTTTCCCAATCTGGAACAAAAGTTGCGACAATGGGTTTCGGCTCATCTCTGCTCACAATTGACCACAAATTATAAACCTCTAGAATTGTAAACAACTTTAGTTTCCAATTCACATAGTTTCCTTCACCAATTTTGGCGGATTCATTCAAATAAGTATCAACCAAATCCACTAGTTCTAAAGCCAAATGCTAAAGCCAAATGCACCTAAATTCACGAAATCCAACTCACAAAAGAAAATGTTTAAATATAATTACCATCATTTTTATTTATGTAATAAACTTTACACCATAAATAAAGCAAGTAAATTTCACATCACAAAAAAAACCTCCCCCTTTCTATATATAATCCTTTCACCACTTACAAAATGAGAGCAAATATTTATTAAAATCTTATTTTAAAAATCTTCTCTCCTTTCACTTCCTTATATCTCTCCTATTTCACCGATCAAATAACTCCACTCTTTTTTGACCAGTATAAAAAGAAACACCCCACGGCAAGATCAAATTTCATGAACCACAAAACAATCCTTTTCAATGTTAATTACTACGGTTAAAAAAACGGTGTTGCTCAGTATATAGATGGTCCAAAAATATAATGGATCCTCGATTTCTAATGAAAGCCTGCAAAATATTTTTGCTTTACTCGATGTATTCTTCAGCACGTATTTACCTTCCAAACTTGACAGAATATTTTGGTCGGGAAATTAAATGGTTTCTTCGCTCCAACGCACAACCAGCAGAGATGAACAAAAAACGTGCAGTAGCTACTAGATTTTCACCACCCACAGCTCCTTGCGGAGAGTTCCTTCACGTCACTTTAACAACATACAACACACGACGCCACGCACTCTAACATCACACAACTACACTCCACGGAATATACAGGTGATGTCTCACAACCTCATAAACGACTCTTTTTTACACCTAGCAAACCAATTAACTCGGTCTCACAACTCTCTTCACAACTTCATTCCAAATTCTGCAATATATACACTGAATGAGTTGCAGAATTAATAGTGAGCCCATCCACTGCTTATTATTAAATTTTAAGTGACGGTGACAGATAATCTAGAATGTACTATTTTTAGTGATTATTTTTAACAGAAATACTCTAGAAAAGCCCTCAAGGCTAGGGAAAAGCTCAACTTAACAGAATTCCATTAGTCTTTGGCCTCAAATCCTGGCGAAGAATAAGGGAGCCCTACTCAACTCTTAGCCATTTACAATGGCCACGAAATCCAAAATTGCGTGATTCTGGACACCTTTTACAACAGAGACTAATAAACTTATTTATAAACCTATTTCCAACCAAATACAATTAATTAACATAATACGATAAACCACAGAAAATGATAGGACCAAAACCACTAGTTGTATCAATGAGCCTACAACTTGTACATTAAAATGAAAAAAAAAAATGTCCTTCTGTATCATATACCAATACCAGCAAAACATATCATATCACGCTACAACCAAATACAATTAACATAATACGATGCACCACAAAATGATAGGACCAAAACCACTAGTTGTATCAATGAGCCTACAACTTGTACATTAAAATGAAAAAACATATCCTATACCAATACCAGCACAACATATCATATCACGCTACATTTTTAAAAATAAAATGTTATTAAAAACACGGAAATTAACACGTTACGAAAAACACGAAAGTGATTAAGGAACACAGGCGTTCACAATGGATGTTGGACAGTGGCGAGATTAACGGTGGAAGTAAGGAAATCAATGCATGAAAGCTGGAGTTGTATTGGTCGAATGGGTATTGCAGGTTCACAGGGTTTTGCTAAAACTAATTAGTAGTGTCATTTGCATGACATGATTAAGGAAAATGTGGGAGTCTGCGGTCAAAGTAGTCCGAGTTGTTAGGGTGGTTAAAGTTGTTTTCAAAATGAGATATTAATTGAGAATTTTTTAATATTTTATTTTATGATCAGAAAAGAGGAAAAAAGCATTCCTCCCTTATTATTATTTGCTAATTTAACAAGTCATAAAGGTTGGTCAAAGGCAAATGTTTTAAAAATAAGATCCGATGTGACTAAAAAGGTTAGAATTATTATCGTAATTCAAATTTGTTTGAGTTTAAAATTTAATTAATTAATTTAGTTTGGTTTGGTTTGGTTTGGTTTGTGAATAGTTGTGTTTAGTTTAAGAATATATTAATAGTTTTTCTAATTGAATTTAAACCTTTTTAAAAATAGACAATAATTTTATCAAAAAAATTTATACACGTAGAAAATTAAATTAAAGAAGGAAAGGTGTTAATACTAAAGCCAAATTTATATCTACTTATTCATCCGTATTGTTGGTTGATGTGTTTATGAAGAAAACTAAAACTAAAAATAGAGTGTGATAGAGAATTGAGTAAAATGAATCTTGATAAATTAGAAGATGTGGATTATGTTAACTATAGATTAACTAAACTTTAACGACCATCAAATTTCTTTTTTGAACTGCAAACTTATTTTAGAGTGAAAAAATATTTGATTTTTCTAGACACTTGATAGATCCAGAATTAAGATGGATCTAGAATGGTTAATTAAATTTAAATATAGTGACATAATCATTCTTTTAATTTATATGGTAAAATGAATCTTAATTTATAACTACTATTTGTATGTTATATATTTTAATGTAATACATGTATATTATGATTTTCTTTTATTTAACAAATTGTTCATAATTCTATTAATAAAAACAAATTATGATATAACATATTGAAACTTATTATTATAATTCATTTAAATTTTATTAATTCATCCAACATTTAAATGTTTACACTTATTTACAGACTATACAACATCGTTCTCATACTTAACTTTTTATTATTTTTCAATTGAGAAAACATGTAAATTACAACAACACCCCATATTTGGATGTAGACCACCTCTCCACTTAATAACTATAATTATAACCATAATTGTTTATATTTAGAACTATTATTATCATATTTAGAGTTCAAATTTTTAGTCTTTTATATCTAAATTATACCATTGAATATATAATATATATATATATATAATATATAATTTTAGTTCTTAGTGGTTGATATTATTTTTTATTTTTGTGTTTTCCCTCTTTCATATTCTACTTTTTATATATTACTGTTAAAAAATATCAATTCTTTTCTAATGATGGACCATGGTGGTTGGTCTGAAATGTCGAAATAAATATATTGGATGTAGTGTCTCTGAAAACCTATATTAAATAATCATGGTTGGTTATGGTTTAACATAGATGATGATGATTAACAATGGTTTTAAGCATGGTTAGCCATGGAATCTATGGTTGAAAACGTTTCACCATATCTCACTATCGTTAACCAAGTTTTGACTATGATTGAACATGGTTTATTATTGTTGGCTATGTTGGATTATGGTTGAATATGTTTGATTATATTTAACCCTCGTTGACTATGTTCAATCATGTTTGATGATGGTTGATAAAGTTTGACTAATATTTAATCATGGTTGACCATGTTTGAGAATGCTTGACTATGCTTGACCATGATTTATTATGTTTAACCATGGTCAAGTAGGTTTTGGTGTCATAAGGATGAATTATGTTAAGGACAATAGCTTCTATTGTGAGAAATTTGGATGAATTACATATGAATATTTAACCATGTTCGACTATTATTTGGCTAAGGTTGATGTTCACTGACATATGGTTAACAATGCTTGATAATATGATTATGTCACATTATGCTGCTAAGCAGTTTATAATATGGTAATGTTGCATTATGATGTTAATCTTGGTTGATTAGTGTTGAATTGTTATGCTCTTCAAAACTTAACTATGGTTGAGTTTGCATGAGTATGGTTAAGTATGTTTGACCATGGGTGATAACATATGAATGTGTTTTACCATCATTAAATATGGTTAACCATATTTGAATATGGTTGACTATGTTTCATAGTGGTTAACTATGTATGACCATTATTTACCATGCTCTAAACTCAATGAAGCATAGTTGACTTAACCATAGTTGACAATGTTTGACTATGATTGATTATGGTTGGCAATGGTTAACTGTGATTTACCATGCTTATTTATGTTTAACCATGGTTAACCATGTTTTGCCATGGTTGATTGTGGTTGATCGTGGTTGACTATGCTTGACTACTATGATTAAGTGTGGTTTACTTTATTTGACTAATTTTCCTATGGTTGGCTACCATGTTTAAGTGTGGTTGATTACCAAGTTTGACCATGGTTAATGATGTTTAACCATTGTTAATGTTGTTTAATCATGGTTGACTATCATATGACCATGGTTAGCTATGGCTTACAATGTTTAATATAGTTGATGTTGGATGAATTTGGTTGATCATGGTTGAATACGGTTGACATTGCCTAGCTATGGTTAACTATGGTTAACCATGGTGGATGATGTTTGACCATAGGTGACCATGAATTAGTATAAGGTTTGACCATGTTTGACTATCGTTATCCATGTTCAATGAAGGTTGACTATGTATGACCATCGTTGATGATGATTGACCATGTTTGAATGTTCAACCATGTTTGAATGTGGTTTATCATGTTTAATTGTGTCCAACCATGTTCAAATGTGGTTGACTTTAGTTGATTATGGTCGGCCTTGTTTATTTATGCTTAGTTATGGTCAACCATGATTTACTATGGTTAACATTGGTTGACTTTCATTAGCCTTGTTTGAAAATATGATTATGTCACATTGGACACAAGAAGTTGATAATATGGTTATGTCATATTATGACAATCAACTTAGATGACCTATGTTGAATTTCCATGTTCCTTAATTGTCATGTGACATTACAACATGTGAGAAAGGATTCTCGAAACAAAACATAATAAAGGATATATGAAAAACAAAAGTATCATTGCCTAAATTAGATGCATTGATGTGAGTGTCATTAATAAGACATGATTCATCATAACTAGAATAGGATAGGGTATAAAAAATTGGAAAAATATTTAATTAAGAATAACCTTAAATATTTAATGTTATTTTATTTTCTGTTTTTTTTTTTAATAAGCTTGTATTCTATATGATGTAGGAATAATCAAATATTTTTTCATTAAAAAATGCGCTAAAATTGATATTCTTTAAAATTATGTTCAAAATAATATAATAACAAAAATCAACTCAATTAAATTTTTAATAATTACATATAAATACACTGCAATACACATATATAAACTACATTATATACATTTACAATATATGTCACAAAGTCCATTAAATAACCCCACCTACTAACCAGAATAAAAGATTCTGGAACCCTAAGAAATCAAAACATACTAAAAAAATATTCTAATTAGTAACCATTTTCTTACTGAAATTTCTATTTCATTCGATGAATAGATGTAAGTTATCATTTTATCATTCCCTTTTGAAATTAAAATAAAATTTAAATCAATATAAGTGACTTCCGAAAAATATTCCTTTGAAATATTAAAGACTTCAAAATATTAAAGATATATTAAAGATAATTGTGATATTAGATCAATTTATATATATTTTAAATTTTCTATCACAAATCATACTTCATTAATCTAAGTTTATAAGACGAATCAATTATAAAATTTCTATAAGATAAAGGAAATTTCTATAAGATAAAGGAATGCATAGTTCTGTAAAGTATGCACATTCATTTTTGTCTCTATGATCCAAATAATTTCTGCAACTATTTGTCAAACTTGCCAAATCTTTTGCGAACCCTTATCTCAACCTACAACCTAGAGACAACCTAGAGAAAGAAGATATGTAATTATGACTTAAAAACAATATTGGTAAGGTCTAACGAAACTATTAAAGATAGAATCGAGATAGTACAAGATTGTAGAAATATTCTAATACAAATTATATATATATAAACGAGGCCGTTGTTACCATTTCAGACTTTCCCTTTAAATTAAGGCCGCGAAAAGGCTCATTTTAAGCTATAGGGTGAGAAATTATAAATTTTGGAGATTTAACTTTATGCCAAGAAATTAATTACTTCCTTTATAATCTAAAAGGAGATTTCATTTCTATGAAAAATTGCATGAGCCTTCATCCCAATGCAAAAAAGGAGATAGATTGAGTCCTTTGGTAAGCCATTAGTTTATGCATGCACCATGGTTATATTTATACGAGGAAGATTATTTTCAATTTTCCCTAAATATTCCATTCATACAAGCCTAAATGTTTTATATATATTAGTCATAGATTTGTGGCCGAGTAGAGTGGTATTGCCCATTGTAATTTTTTA
>APFE031110564.1:51508-70097 GCA_000404065.3 Pinus taeda
ATTATTTAAAATTATTTATTTGTAAGGTGATTAGTTGGCGTCAGGTTGTACCTTCCATTTTTCTATTAGTTACTAATTGTTTTGGTTTTAGTTTTATTTCCTTTTTATTTAACTTTTTTTTTTGGTCTTTTTTTATTATTTCCATTTTCATGAATTATTTTTTCTCTAATAAAACTTCTATTTCCATGAATATAAATAAATTAATAGAAAATTAATTTTTAAAACCTTGTGAGCGTTTCTTTCCTAATTTTATGAAAAACTTTATTGATATATGGTTATTAATATTTAGGATCTCATGAGCATTTTTTTTAGTATATCAAGAATTCAATAAATTAGTCTTGTTACAAGAAATTGAATTCAAGAAGTTTCATTTTTTTCCTCATTAATGTCTGTAGAATCTGATGTAGATTTGAAGCTCTAGCCAAGGTGAACACTAGGAGAAAATCCAATGCAATGCACTGAAGCTCTTCATTTAATTTTAGGGGATTCAAATTCCAGGGTGCAGAGGTTGGGGTATGGGTCCAAACTAATTCTACCATTGTGCAGGGACGAGATACAATGCCCATGAATTTTGTAGGAGACAAATGGTTATGCAAACAAGTTTCAAGTTTCTTGGAATTAACATCTCGTTCACTTGAAACAAAGTTTCTCCATATCAACTCGAACGAAACATTGTACATTTTCACTTTCGTTTCTATTTTTGTATGAAGACTTTAATTGATCAACTCACTATTTTAAATATAGTTAAGACTCTAATTAACTATATTTAAACCAAGAAGCATACTCCAATCAACTATATTTAAACAAAGAGATAGGTACTCCTAGCACTTGTTTTTATTATAATATAGTTTCTATAATATTTTTTATAAACTTCACTTAAAATTTAATAAAATATTATTCAAACTATATAAATGGTTTAATTTATATAATTTAAATATCCTAAAAAAAATTAATATACTAAATTCATTTATATATTTTAAAATATAATTTCAATAACAAAAAAAAATTGCAATTTTAATATATATTCCATAATTGTCCATTAAACTTAATTGAGGTTGTGTTATGCTCTTAAATAAGTTTATAATGAAGGCAAGCCTAGTACCAACCACCTCTGCCTGCCTTGAAACAGGCAAGTTGACTTTTTTAAGCAAATGAACCAAATACCCAGAAAAGAAAATATGTCAACACAAAATATATATTTCATAACTGATAATTTCGAAATTAAGTCCTTATGTACTCATTATTGACTTCTGCTAATTAATCTAGGAAACTCCCTCCTTTAAAACTAATTTAAACAACTATTAAAACTGGACAGTTGTGGAAGTCAAAAAAATATTATTTTAACGTCTAAAAGCTAAAACTAACCTAATGACGTAAGTATAAAAAATAACTATACTTATTATTTATGAAAATCCCTGAAAAAATCAGTGGGAAAACGAGGCGATATGATGCCCCAGTTACCAGTATCGCACACCGGTTTGCCGGTCCCTGCGGCTCAATATGCACGCATGAACCTTTAACAGGTGAGGTGACAACTACTGCAATCGACTCCAGCTTTTACGTTACAGCCACTTTGAAGGTGCAATTATACGAAGATATTTGGAAATCAAAGCCAGCTCGGTGTCCCAACGACAAGATGGGAAAGAAAACGCTTTCTGCGTTTAAACGGTGGATTAGGGGGCCTGTCCTTCCAGCTGTTGCTGCTTCATTACCGCAAATCGGTTTTTTCAATTTTGAAAATAGTACATCTACTCAATTATATTTAGTATTAAGTATTAGATTAAGAAATATCCTAGAATTTGATGGTCAAAAATTGCAGATTAAGAAATATCTTAAAATCTGATGGTCAAGAAAGTGTCAAAAGAAATCTCAAATCAAATTCCTAAATATTCTACAATCTACATGAAAATACACCCTTAAATCAGATTAAACTGAGAAAATTAACGTACCTTGGCCGTATTGATAGAATTACCACGTTCTTGAATGTTGAAGAAGGGACTTTGACCAGTCTGCGGCCACGAAAGGCTGTTACTGCTACCTCTCCCATTTTCTTGGCAGAAATATCGATTCCATTTTTACAACAAATGTATTTCCAACAAAGCTGATTGTTATCTCCCACTGCAGATAATTCAACCAATTCCTGTACACATCTCTCGCTAGCGTGCAACACGTATCTCCTCAACGATGCCTCGCTCATAGATCTGTTCAAAAATTAAAATTAATATCCATATATCTTCACCTCCCCTGCAAAATATTTCAACACTAAAAACCCTAATTCATTAATCACCAAACTGTAAATTTACCATGAATGGAAATTTTATTTTGAGCTGTTAAGTACAGACGAGATTCGAAAGCAGCTGCCCCCCATTTGGCATGTTGACGATTAGTAATTTAAAATTCACAGGTATATGGTAAGAATGAAAGTTTACCCACATACAGAACAGAGCATTAGTGGGTAAGAATGAATGTCTACCCACATACAGAGTATTAGTATGAGTAGACTTTCATTCTAATTTACTAATACTCTGTTCTGTATGTGGGTAGACTTTCATCCTTACCCACTAATGCTCTGTTCTGTATGTGAGTAGACTTTCATTCTTACCATATACCTATAAATTTCAAATTACTAATCCATTTCCTTAAACCAAACCCTTAACCTCTTAACCACTTCAAAACCATTTAAGAATCACATTCGTGTAACACATTATTTTAATACAAATACTTACACTATTTTAATACAAATACTTTCAAATTAATATATATATATAAAAGAAATGAAAAAAATATTTTAAAAACCTATCAAAACCATTATATATATACACACAACCACCTAATGCATATTCTGCAAAGCTACTTACGATTGCAAAACCAAAATAAGGCCATTACCTTCCTGAGGGCCACCACACCAAAGAGACCTAAAAAACTCACTACAAAGAGAAACACAATTATCCAACCAAGCTGCGGATCCTTTGTGTCTCTCGGATTATTCCCCTCTATTTGGCCCACCTCGTTATAAGTGCTACTGCTCATACCTAACAGGTATGATCCAAATCCTCCTATACACATTCAACATGTCATCAGAAAGCACAGGGTATTGCTGGTTAAATTCTTAAAAAACATTTCAGAATCAGGAAAGGGTATTTGTTGGGATTTAAGTTTAATCAATAAGTGAGATTACATACCGCTTAAAGCGATACCAGTGGCCGCAACCACGCAGGTTTGTATGACAGTATTCTCTTGTCTGGTGAAAGGAGTCATGAGTAGCCCAGACCTCTCCATGAGTTGAGCCCAGGATTTGACAAAGAAGAATCCCAACAAGTCGATTATGGTACCTAAGCCAAAGGCAATGCCCGGGTTATGCAGTTAACCCCTTGATGTTTGGCATAATAGAAACCCCTCGGATCTGGACACTAAGCCAAAGGAAGTCCGTATAATGCAGTTAACACCTTGACGGCAAGCCATGTGTATCGAAGCAATGTTAGGGAAAGATGGCCGACAAAAAAATTGATTGCATGTGTACACTAAGTTCATCCAAGAAATTTCTTTTACTACAATAATGCTGGAGACTACAGCAGCAGGTCAATAAACGGAAGGAGCATGAAGGCTACATTCAGCAGAAAATCAAACACCAAAACCCAGAAACACCAGAACCAATGAAGACGTAAAAGTTACCCAGGGAATGCTACCTTCCACACGAGAAGCACTACCAGACATGAATATTGCTGGAAACCATGGATCCTTCATTAGCCTGAACGCTCCCTCTTGCCTCCTCCATTGCCAATGAGAAGCACAAAGTTTTGCCTGTGAAGGAATGCAGATTGGAAAATTTCACAGAGGTCACGACAACGTGCCACCCTGAAGTTTAGAAGTCCATACGGTACTACTGGCTTTGAAAGATCACAGGTTTAAAAATTTTATTCAGAGAGCATTTTTAGTTATATGGTAGATTTTGAAAATTGATGGATCGATTGTGACCTCTGATTATTAGTCCAATTCCAAAATATTCTCAAAGCATGATGAACCGTTCTCAAAGCATGATGAACCGGATTGACAGTATTGGTGCATATCATCGTTATTTCATTCCACGCTACCAAACGATATTTGCACCTAAGATCGAAATGTTTGAACGCTTTGTTTCAAGTTAACAGAATTGTTTGCCTTGTAATTATGAGATCTCTTCCCACAGTGATAGCATAGACCGAGGTGTGAAGAGTTCTCAAAATTTATTTATTTTTAGTTAATTTATTATATTATTTTCATCTGTTCGCCTTCCAGGAGAGTTCGTGGAGTTTATGGTTGTTTCCGTTTAAGGTTTCTTGGAGTTTATGGCTGTTTCCGATTAAGGTTTCTTGGAGTTTATGGTTCTCAATCATTAAGTAAATGGTTTTCAATCAGCTAAAAGTAGAGTAAACAAATGCTCATGATGATAAAAAATGATATTATTATTCTGATTTTTGTGGTGTTCATTTTCATTTAAAATAAGGTACATTTTTGGGTAGAGCAAAAATCAATTAGAAATTGGTTTTAAAATCGTGTAAGTGGTTCTGTCTTTTTAATTAAAATAAAATATATGATTTTAAATGAGATTATAATTTTTTATTTAAACGTATAAATCAATTCAAACTCAACTTAAATTTGCATACAACTCAAATTTATAATTTTTAATCAAAATTAACATTGAAAACAAACAACATTTACTGATTAAACTATAATACTCTAAATTCCCTGAACTTTTGTTCTTTCAACCACTGACAGAAAGAATAACATAAAAATAATCAAACCAGAGCCTGGGTCACAATTCCAACCACAATAATATATTTTTAATGTAACTAAAAATGACAAATGAATAAGATCGATGAAATTA
Source organism: Pinus taeda (assembly GCA_000404065.3). NCBI lineage: Eukaryota > Viridiplantae > Streptophyta > Pinopsida > Pinales > Pinaceae > Pinus > Pinus taeda. The sequence goes on from APFE031110564.1 coordinate 56,373, forward strand.
TTGTAGATTGGTGTGGAAATGATACATATATCACAAGTTGCACGATGAATATGGGAAGATGACCGGATCTCACTTAAAGATTTAAGCAATTAATGAAAAAGTACCCAAAACTTTATAATGCGTCTCACCAACTAGAAAACCTTAGCTATCGTGGAAGCTTTTATATAATACCATAACTATAACTATATTTATTTGTTACAAAATGTCTTCACATATGTCAAGCAAGCGCAGGAAGGCGTCCTCCATATTTGTGGTCTCTGCACACGTGAACGTCAAGCTTCCCATGGTTATCGTTATTTTATAGGAAATTCCCTCTCACAACACACAAATATGCAAATAAACTGATTACTTCACAATTACAACGCATACATGAACAGGGAAGGCTGCCAAGTTATATGTATTTATCAGCAGACAGTGAGGACGAGGCCAGGCATGGAATTAGCATTGGATTTGATGAGGTGGATCTGCCACAGCGGAACGGAACACCGCTGCCTCTGCCTTCCCCCTGCCAAGGTGGAAGGTGACGATGAAGAGGAAGGCGGGTTGAACTCCGTCACGACGACGGAGGTGTTGAAGTATTATCTGAGTTCAGTGACTCTGCAGCTTGCATTATCTAGAGTCTAGACGTGAACCCAGTACACGGATTCGTCCTCGTGACCTTCGGTCATCACGAGGTTGTGGCCGAGCGCAGTAATGGAGTAAGGGGATAAGAAGAAGTTAGTGTCTGTGGAAAGGCCAGTGAGCAGAGGCATCAAATCCTGGCAAGAGGGGAAGCCGTGGAACTGCCAGTCCATGTCGGGGGCCAAAATCCCTTGCACCGTCTCTGCGTCTTGCCATGGTCGTTTGTCTCCCACAATGGTTTGTCTCCCGCCAGGAATATCACTGTGCGTCCGTTCGTTTCCTTATTCAGTTTTGGATCAGTGGGATCAACGACCACGATTTATTCAATAGTCTAACACCATAAATCTATGGTCAACAATAGGACACGGGGGCGGCTGAGGTCATTCATTTCAAATGGAAACGCCTTACGGCGTAATTATTGTTGGTTAATTTTTTAAAGTTTATGGATATTTATCAACCTAAATTTAAAAAGTTTTTCGGTTTCGGACTAACTATAACTTTGTTCTTTTTATCTTTCTTCTCGTAAAGCAATCGTATTTCTAAAGTTCATTTCAAAAAAGCATTAAAATTATATTTAAACCTTTCAACACCCTAAAACAACTATTTAGATCCATTAAGGATAAGATTAACCTAATGTAAGGCCTTGGAGTATACCAAATTCCTTGCTCTTATGATATAAATCCTACATTGGGAAGACAAATCATTTCTTCAAAGCCCCTCTAGAAGAGCACACCACTCAGCTTCATCATAACTATAAATCCAAATGACTGATCGCTCTCATAACTCTAAAATCCTAATTTGCTTTGACCAGGGAAACTTTTTGGCCCCTAATGCGTATTACCATTCTCGTATGATTCGGGAAGCTATTAAAATTAAAAAACACCCAAAAAACTTTAGTAGTGAAAATGGTTACAACTTAACCTAGGCTTGGAAAACTATTCATTCTTATCTTTCTCTTCTTGATCCCTCTCTTATCCCCGCCCTTCTATTCATCCTCTTCATCTTCCTCTTCTCCCCTCCTCATTTCCCCTTGTCATCCTCCCTATTGTGATTATTTTTATTCTTTCAATATAATCTCTCAGAATTCCCCTCCTTTTCTTTCATACCTTTCTTACCTATCATTTCCCTCTTTAATATATTTTTCTTCCTATATCTCTCTTTTTCTCTTTCCTCATAGCTCTCTCTTTTGTCTTTCCTTAAATTTTCAGTTATTCTTGTATCTCATTTTTTGTCCTCTATGTTGAGTTCTTTCTTCCAAAAGCCCCATTTTTTTTACTCTCGTGATACTTTCCCCCTTCCTTTATAAATCTCCCCACCCATTTCTCTCTATATTCCTCTTTCAACACCCCTTCGTTATAATTTTCCCCTCATTTCTTTCCATTATTATCCTTTATTTGTTTTCTAATTTGTTTCCTTTTATCCTAAACCTTTTTGTACCTTTTCAAACTTCCTTAAGTGTTTAGTTAATATCCCCATCCATCTAATCTATTCTAATTTATATTTGTTTTCATTTAAGACGATTTATTAATTTAATTGTCATCATTTACCTTTCCCACTTTTACCTTCCTTATATTATTCTTTTTTAAGAATAAATCATATATATTATGAAGTAAAATATATACATATATGTGTGCAACATCCAAAAATGTAGAAAATCCCAAAAACTGACTTCTATGAACTCATCTTCTTGGATTGGGTTATAATAGAAGCTTTATAATCATTAAAACTGAAACTTGCATCCAAAATGTATGATTTCCCCAATATATCAACATCACTAATTGTATTAGAATGACTACATAGCTTAAGAAACAAAAAAGGGGGAAAAGAGAGATTGGTTGCCATAGACTCAATCTCATTACTGTGCACAAATTCATATAAACCTATGGATCCAATGAGAAGATTTAAAGCTTCCTTTATAGACAATCTGCTTCTACATTTAGTTCCCAAAGAATATGACATAAAGAGTTTTTCTCAAAGGAGTCTACATTCTATTGAATGTGACAAAGAAGGGAGTCAATTCCAATATTAGAAACTCCAAACTTACAATTGACCTACTTAATAACCACGTTTAAATCCCCCATCACCTGAAGTCTTGCCAAACATTTTTTCTAGTCGTTTCCAACAAAAACCATAACATTGCAAATTTGACCATATTATTTGATCCCCTCTTGGGAGCATACCAATAGTACATAAAATGAGTATGACCGAAATAAAGAACCACACATACACCATAGCGAATGGGGATGCCCTTGAAAAGCACCATCAATGTAGCCCCAAGGAGTGTCAAAGTCAACTTCTATCATGATAGGGATCCTTTGCTTTTTTGATTTTGGGATCATACTTAACCTCATAAACCAACACTACGACTTTTACTACACAAACCTCAAGGTCCTGTATAAGAGTCTTGAAAAACACATAGATTTGGGGATCTCAAAATACAAGCAATTAATAAAAAAGGGATACCACAAAAGGATTTAACTTATTTTTCCACTAACCAAGCCTTGAACACATCATTCACAGTACTTCCATTCCACTTGGACTTTGGCTTGACTTCTTTCCATAAAATATCATAGACTTGGGTTACATATTTCCATTTGAAAAAAATATGCAAGTGATATACCTCACTGATTTTGCACAAAGGACACCTATTTTCCCCAATCCAACCCCGCTTGAGCAGGCATTCCAATGTGAGGGGTTTTCTACTAAGAGCTAGCCAAGAGGTGATCTTGGCCTTTAATGAAGCATTAATGCCGCAAATTACTTTCCACTGCCACTTCTTCTAAGCAACAAGCCTAGACTAACAAGCATAAGTGTGATATGATAGATTGGTAAGGCACGATGTGCATCATGTGATGCACATTGTGTTGTGTAAGGCAGGGGCCCAGGGATGGGAAGAGAAGTCACGATGTGAAGGCAAGGGGATAGAAAAACAACTAAGCATTGAAAGGATGAATGTTCAGTCATGCTCACATGTAGATAATGGAAGGTGTAAGGTCGGGTAGGTGAAGGGCTACACGAAAATAGGTAATGATTACAAATCATTGACAAAAATGATTGCAGATAAAGGAAATACAATACATACATGCAATGTGGCACAATTGTTATGAATCCTAACATTGCAACACAACTCCAAATGATAGGGAAGAACTATAAAAGTGCACAACACAAGGGAGAAAAATAGACTTGTGATAAATAATATGGTGAAAATGAAATAGGGAGTGTTATATATATAAAAAATTCCATTGATACACATTAAATGTGAATTTAATGTGACACCACAAATATATTTGTGATGAAATATGGTGATGCAAAGATGTGATGCATCGTGATGTAAACATGTGATATGATGTGGTGCAATGCACACATGCGATGCAATGCAATGCTAACATGTGATGTGACCTTTTTCTTTCATTAATTTTCGAGGTTAAAAACTTTCCCATCCATTCCAGGCCTAAGGATATGAAGAATAGTTTTAGGGGTTAGATCACATAGATGTTTAATATTTTGAAAGAGAGGACCCTAAAATTTGGCTCCTACTAGAAAAATTTAAGGGGTGTTGTAGCTTGATAAGTTAGAATGTATGTATAGAGAAAGAGGTTCAAGATGTAGATTAGTTAGAGAAAGAATTTCAATACCATAATCACCTTCCATCCCCACTAGATCATGTGGTGTAGTAAGAACCACATCATGTATTCCCACTTTTTCATGTAGAAGAAAGTGTCTTGAGGTGCAATGATACGAAATCAGAACTAGAGAGGAACCATCTTCTTCAACAAAGGCAGTTGTGGATGAAGCAACATCTTAAAAAAAAAAAGATATATTTCTTTCTCACTCAATAGGAGAACAATTTGTTGCACAAGTCTTGAGATACTTATGTTGTACCAAAGATCATAATTAGAGGGGCGGTCAATCAGTGTGGTAACAATTTGACCATTTCACAAATTTCATCAATAAACTTTTATGTAGAAATGAATCATAACCATCAACATCATATCAATAAATAGAATAATACATCATGAAGCTATCATCACATAAATACTACATCAAGAGACCATCATAAAAACCAAAGAAGACACAAGATTTTTAAGTGAAAAAACATGGGGGAGAAAACCACTAATTCTTCTTCTTCTTTTTCTTCAATTCATTATATAGATTTACAAGCACCAACCTACTAGAGCCACCCACATCTAAGATATGCAAGTCACTATTTATAATAGGATATAAATTGATTGAGGCACCAACCTTGAAAAAGTGCAAGCAACAACTGGATATAGGCTACAACCTGATTAAGGTGCAAACCTTGATGATGAGAAAGCTTTGACTTCTTCTAGGGTCCAACCTGATTGAGGCACCAACCTTACCAATGAGAAATCTATGACTTGCTCTAGGATCCAACTTCTTCAACTTGTTCTGGACCTCTTTCCCAAATATTTCAAACTCGACCCACCAACTCTTCCAACTGTATAAATATTTATATTGAATAACCTACTATTGTCATACTATTATCAATGCCCTACCATTCAAAACTTTGCTTCGACCTACTCATCAATATGGTCACATGAGACTCATCTCAGAACCTACTCTCACCACATATGAAAAACCAATTGTAACCTACTCATTAGCTTTCAAAACGTATAACAAATAATCTAATCACCAAAAAATACAACATAAAGGTTTTCCATGCCTCTAATACTATCTGTGGTACTATCCACCACAGAGGCATGATCGTCATGCTTGTTTGGAAATTCATTTTGGGACTTAAAATGAGTCCGGAAACAACAAAAACCCATTCAAAACCATATATTAAATTAAGGGCTCTATAAAATTCCCATTTAAGGGCATGCTAGAAAAAATGAAGCTTTTCCATCATCGGTGCTAAAAAACACACACCAATGGTTTCTTAACATTCAACAAAATGAACGTAATAGTGACAAATAAAAAATTGATCTCACGTGACAACAATTGTTATGCAACTAGCTCTCAAAATATAAGAAAAGATAGATCAATGCCTTCAAAATCAGCCTCTTCAAGGGGAAAACCTCTTTTACATTACACAAATGAATAATTCTTGGATGATACAAGTGACAAAACCTCCTTTCTATATATAGGTGTCTAAGGGGTCACAATATAATCAAAGTCGACATAACAATAATAATATAGGTGCACAACAATAACAATAGTGGGCTTCTATGGGGCACAATAATAACAATATGGGGACAATATGCAAACAATAATAACAATAAGGGCTACAATGACAATAGTAATGGGGGAATCACTAGTATTATAGGGACCTAACATGCCCCTATCCTTCAAAAAAGTGTTGTCCTCAAAGCTTGAGTAGTTCTGGATGCTTCTATATAAAATTCTCACCCTCTAGTGTGGAACCTTCAGCTGGTAAGTTCTTCCACCTGATGAGATGCTCTAAAATTGATCGATTTCGTAGGCGGCAATTTCTTGCTTCTGTCACCTCTTTAGGTTCCAATATGATTTTCCTTCCTCATCAAGTTCTAGCAGTATTGTTTGAACTGGGAGTTTGTCACCTATAACCTTATTTAAGCATAAAACATGGAAAAGTGGGTGCACTTGGGAAGCTGCAGGAAGATCCAATTTGTATGCCATAGCACCAATCTTTTGGAACACCTTGTATAGACCATAATACTTTGGTGATAATTTATTATCCTTCATAGCTTGCATGAGGGACATTTGTTTATATGGTTGTAGTCGTAGGAATACCGAGTCACCTACATCAAAACTTCTGTTACTGTGATGTTGATCTTCATGTTGTTTCATTCTATTATGCGCCAAAGTGAGGTTATCATTTAATAGTTGGAGAACTTTTTTTTGATGCTCGATGTGATATTCCACTACTTGAACCTTAAAATTTTCTCTTAAATATGATGTGATGGATGGTGGATGATATCCATAAAGTTTCATAAATGGGGTCAGTTTTATTGCAGTATGGAAGGAAGTCTTATAACACCATTCAGCGAGAGGTAACCATTTGACCCATTGTGCCTACTTATCATATACAAAGCAGCGAAGATATCCTTCCAAACATTTGTTTACTGTCTCAGTTTTCCCATCAGATTGAGGATGATAAGCTGAGCTATGAGCTAGCTGAGTACTAAGACAAGAAAATAATTTTTTCCAAAAATTTCCAGTGAAAATGGGATCTCTGTCACTTACAATAATCTTTGGTTTCCATGTATCTTTTGAATTGTTTCCATAAATGTAGTAGAAATTGTACTGGCTTTAAATGGATGTGATAATGCACAAAAGTGTGCATACTTGGTAAGTCTGTCAACTACCACCAGATGACACTCTTTCCTTCGGACTTGGGTAAACCTGTGATAAAATCCATTGAAACCTCCTCCTAATGTTGGCTTGGAATGGATAAAGGTTGTAATAGACCTGGTGTCTTAATTGTTCAACTTTATTTTGTTGGCAAACCAAACATTCTGCCACCAACTTTGAATATCCGATTTAAGGTCATCCCAAAAAAATCCTTCTTAACCCTGTGGTAAGTTTTTAAAAATCCTAAGTGCCTTCTTGAGGGAGAGGTGTGCAATTCCATAAGAATTTTTTGTTTGAGTTGGGAATTCTTACATAGGTATAAGTGATCTTTGTGCCATAATGAATCATTTTTCTAGCTAAATGTATCAGATGTACTGGGATTTTGTTGTATCTTTTGAATGAGTGCCCACACTTCTTTGTCATTCTTACATTCCTCCCTTGCTTCGTTTATCCAATCTGGTTGGATAATAGAAATGGCACACAACAATGCTTCCACATCCTCATCTTTTCTTGAGAGTGCATCTACCACAACATATTTCTTCCCTTTTTTGTAGATGATTTCAAAGCCATAACTCAACATCTTTGTGACCCATTTTTGTTGCTCTTCAGAGGATAATCTTTGTTCTAAAATGTATTTAAGAGTACGATGATCCATTTTTACCTTGAAGTGTCTTCCCATTAGGTAGGGTCACCATTTCTTAAGTGCACGTAGTATTGCCAACATTTATGTAAAAACTTTCCCTTGATTGGAAGAATTTCAAAAGAAATGGGTCTTTCGTCTTGCATTAAAACAACACCAATTCCATTTCTTGAAGCATCACATTCCACAATAAAGGTTTTTGTGAAGTTGATGTAGCTAAGACCGATGCTTGGCACATTGCCTCTTTAAGATGTTCAAAGGCCTTCCTTGCTTCTGGAGACCATGAAAATCCATCTTTCTTCAATAATGTTGTTAGATGTGCTCCTATTCGCCCACAATTCTTAACAAACTTGTGATAATACCCTGTCAACCCGAGAAAGCCTCGTAGATCCTTTATGGATATGGGGAGTTTCCATTCCTTAATGCCTTTAATTTTGTTAGGGTCTACCTTCACACCTTCATGAGATACAAGATGACGCATATATTCCACCTCTTGCACTCCAAAGAAACATTTGGAGCTTTTTGCATATAATTGTTTCTCCTCCAATAGTTTGAGCACCATGTCAACCTGTTGAACATGATCCTTCCAAGACTTGTTGTAGATTAGTATATTATCAAAAAATAATAACACAATTTTTCTAAGGAAGGGTTTGAAAATGGAATTCCTTAAACCTTGAAATGTAGAAGGTGCATTGGTAAGGCCAAAAGGTATGACCAAAATTCATAATGACCCTCATGAGTTCTAAATTCTTTTTTGGAATATCTTTAGTCTTCATTATGATTTGATGATTTCTTGAACGAAGATCCAACTTGGTGAAGTAAATTGATCCATGCAATTCATCTGATAATTCATCAATCACAAGAATGTGAAATTTATCTTTAATAGTGAACTTCTTGAGCTCCCTATAATCGGGACACATGTGCCATGACCCATCCTTCTTGTGCACCAATACTACTGGAGCAGAAAAATAACTTTGACTAGGTTGAATTATACCAGCCTCTAGAATTTATGCAACCATACGTTCAATTTCACTCTTTTGGGCATAAGGATATTTGTAAGGCCTGAATTTTGGAGGAACACTTCCTGGAATCAAATGAATAGCATGATCATAATTAGGAATAGGTTGGAGGCCTTTGGGGGTCTCAAATACCTTCGAATGATTATCCATGACTTTTTGGAGATCTGGAGAAATAGATGATTCCAATGTGGGAACGTCTAGTGAACATAATTGTGCAATTACACCTCATTGTTCTTTCTTTAGAAGCTTTTTCATTCCGTTATAGCTGATTATCTTTCTTGGTTTCCCTGTGATAGCCCTTAATTCAAATTCCTTTCTTTTTGAATAAGATTTCATGAAAAGTTCTTAAAAAAATAAAAGCTATTTACCCAATGATTGTAGCCATTGGACTCCTAGTACAACATCAACACCACCAAGGAAAATTTTAAGGATGGAAGTTTATCTTAATGTTTAGAAGCCTTGGCGAATCTTACTAGTCCCTAACATGCAAATTGTAAAATGTTTGGCAATATTTTAGTAAACATATTTAGATTTGTAATGATTTTATATTAGTCTATATAAAATTTTGGTGATTTTTAGGGTAAAATAATTTTATACTATAGAATGTTGGCGAATCATTTTTAGAAAAAATGGAAATTGGCAAATCGTTTTTTGGGAAAAAACATGGAAAACTAGCTCACTTGTGAATATTAGCCCCTAAAATTTTCCCTGAGCACCACCCGTTGGAATGGAAAGCATCGGGCTATTCAATACATATTTCCCCATGGATAGCTTGATATTATAACACTTTCCAGAGAAATTTATGGTTGCTTTACTTGCAACCATCACTTCACACTTTCATATTGGATATAAGAAGAAGTTCAATTCCTTGGCTATCTTACAATGAATAAAATTTTGGGTACTTCCACAATCAATCAACACTATTACCTTTTTCTTCTTGATATGTCCTTCTATCTTGATAGTTTGAGGAGTGGTAATTCCAGACAATGCATTACAAGATATTGTCAGATTCATTTCTTCTTTCTCTAGGGTTTGTTCCTAGTGTATATCATCTTCTTTTGATGTTTCTTGTTCCTTTTCTTCCTCCTCTTCACAATATATGTAAAATATTTGTTTCTCATCACACTTATAACCTTTAGTGTATTTTCTATCACAACTACAATAAATCCCTTTTACTCCTTTTTCTTCCAATTGTTGTGGTGTTAACCTTGTAGGTTGTGGAAAGCTATGGTCAAAAACACTTCCATGTTTATAGTTGTGAGTGGTAGGCTTCCTTGTGGCTATAATTTTGCTTTCCATTTTTCTTGCCAACCTGAATGCCTTCTCCAATGAATCAAGTTCCCAAAGGTGAACCTCATGTTGGATGTGATCCTTTAAAGTCCCTATGAACACATCAATCCTATGCTCCTCTGGAATATCTTTTAATCTTATATTTAGTTTTTGGAAGCCCTCAATGTGCTCCATCATTGAACCATTTTATTTGAGATTTATGAATTGGCCAAAAAAAGTGATTCTTTTTGTATCCTCATAATGTGTTGTCATTTCATTCATAAAAATTGTCCAAGTGAAAATTTGTTTATGAGAGCAAAGCCACCGATACAATACAGACTGATTTGGTTCCAAATATAAAGCTGCAATGCGTAACTTTTGTGTGTTTTTCACATTATGGAGATCGAAATATTTATCCATCTATAGTATCCATGTTACAGGATCCTTGCCATCAAACTTCTTCATATTGATCTTTGGAACATGGTGGGTATTCAATCCACTATTAGAGTCTATGAAATCATGATTAACATTTATTTTGTTCTCCTCATGAGTTTCCTTTACTAACCTTTCGCCATTATGAAGCATTTCTTGTAGAAAATTTGTCAAATATTTCTTCAAATCTTCCATGTTGCCTTTAAGGTTTTCTTCTGTACCATCCATATTAGCTTCCATGCCTGTCTTCAAATCTTCCATGTCCCATTTAAGTTTTTCTTCTATACCATCCATCTTAGCTTCCACGTCTTTCTTTAAACCATCCATATTGGCTTCCACGCCTTTATTTAAACCATCCATATTAGCTTTCATACCTTCCATCTTATCTTCCACTCTTTTCTTTAAACTATCCATATTAGCTTCTGTTACTTTTGTGAGAGTGAATTTGTTTGCACTTGGTCTCATAATTTTGATATATCATGTTGCATTTCTTCCTCTTATTCACGAGTCATGCTAGAGCTTTCAGCTTACTTACTAGGTGTTTCCATTTTCTTTCTTCGGGGAATCAATTAATAATGCTTCACTATGCCCTTTTAATTCCTTCAAACTAATTTTTCAAACCAAATTTATGCAAAATTTAAAAAAAACTACACACCTTTTTTCACATTGTAGGAGCCCAATATTGAATGTGTTGTATCTTTGTAATTTCAGATCATCAAGGGCTAAAATTGCATCCTATAGTAGTCCTCTGAATTCTATTTCCAACCCCGCAAGTCTGATCAAGATTGGATTCTCTAAGAAATATTTATGCCAAATCTCCGAGGATGACCTAATTATAGACTGGTTCAATAGAACGAACTTGTATGAAGTGCCACGTGTCACTGTTTCAACCTTAGGACCTGAAAATGGTACACAGAAAACTATAGATCATCATATCTTTGTACCATCTTACGAAATTTTAATCTGATGCTCAAAAAGAAAGTTATGGTGATTTTCCCCAGGTCACTGGTTTGAGATATATTTCTGGATTCTACAAAAACCCTAACTTCATTGGATCATATATCCGAACACATAGCAAGAAAAGATCTGAAATTTGGTCTCGAGGTTCAGTGTGATTTCAAATCAAATGGGTATATTTTCTAGCTTCTGAAACATTTCATAAAAAATATTATAGCGAAAATTCCACGATGACCTATTTGGAGCAACAAAACCCTAGAATCCAAAGCTCTGGTACCAAATGTTATGCAAATAGCTCCTTAAATAGAAGAAAAGATAGATCAACTCCTTCAAAATCAGCCTCCTCGAGGGGAAAACCTCCTTTACATTACACAAATGAACAATTCTTGGATGATACAAATGAGAAGACCTCCTTTCTATATATAGGAGTTTAAGGGGTCATAATATAATCAAAGCTGACATAACAATAACAATATATGGGCACAATAATAACCATAGTGGGCTTCTATGGTGCACAATAATAACAATATGGGGACATTAGGGGCACAACAATAAGATTAAAGGCTACAATGACAATAGTAATTGGGGAATCACTAGTATTATAGGGACCTAACAACAATCGAGACTCGAACCTAGTCTCACTTATACAACACAAACTTCCTAACAACTATGATACACGATGATCCTTACTCGACCATCCTTATTAATCATTTTATCATAGTATCTTCCAAATAAAAAATGGGGGTGAAATCCATATATGCAATGGGATCTAACATGGGAATATAATCCAATTCAAATTCGAGGGCGTGAGCCACATATACAGTGGGATCTAACATGGAAAAACACAAGCCTATTCAACTATAAGGGTGAGATTCACATATATAGTGGGATTGATTGTGGAAATACACAATCCAATTCATCTGCATGGCAATATAGAAGCCAATCCAACTCTGAGGGAAAAACGTTTATATACACTGGGCTCTAAAATGGCATTACAAAACAATTCAACTCTAGTAGTGTGAGCTACATATTCCATGGAAAGATGTAACCCAATTTAACTTTGGGGGTGCAAGCCACATATAGTGGCTATACACAAACCAAATCAATACCACAATGTTTGTTTAAGAACCAATATTCTTTTTCTATTTAGATATTAAAGAAAGAGTGTTTTAATTGACAAGGGCATGTTTTATATTTTGGTTTTGTTTTGGAATTATATGGTAAAATTTTGGATTAGATAGTTATCTTTCATTATTTTTTGGTTTTGTTCTCTTTTATATTTTGGTTTCTTTTTGGAAATAGATTGTAAAATTTTGGATTAAATTGTTATCTTTCATTATATTTTTAATGTATAAATAAATTCAAGATTCTAAAAAAAAAATGGAACATTTGAATTTGTCATCTATATAACTCAAAATTGATTATTTTAATAATTCCTGTTACATTTAAAAAAAATAAACAAAAACAAATACCATAAAGTTCCAAAAATAATTACCAAAAAATATGCATCATCAAATTATTAACACCAATAATCACGGAATGTATATTCACCCTCACAAAAGATTCAATATTTCTTATCAAAATAAATATCTATGTCCATCCTTTGTAAATTCGTCCAATGATCAATGGTGTAGCTAAGACCGGTGCTTGGCACATTGCCTCTTTAAGATGTTCAAAGGCCTTTGTTGCTTCCGGAGTCCATGAAAATTCATCTTTCTTCAATAATGTTGTTAGAGGTGCTGTTATTCTCCCATAATTCTTTACAAACTTGCGATAATACCCTGTCAACTTGAGAAATCCTCACAGATGCTTTATGGATGTGGGGATTTTCCATTCCTTAATGTATTTAATTTTGCTAGGGTCTACCTTAACTCCTTCATGAGATAAAATATGACCTAGATATTCCACCTCTTGTACTCCAAAGAAACATTTGGATCTTTTTGCATATAATTGTTTCTCCTCCAATAGTTGTAGCACCCTGTCAACATGTTCAACATGATCCTTCCAAGACTTGTTGTAGATTAGTATATCATCAAAAAATACTAACACAAATTTTCTAAGGAATGGTTTGAAAATTGAATTCATCAAACCTTGAAATGTTGAGGGTGCATTTGTAAGGCCAAAAGGCATGACCAAAAATTCATAATGACCCTCATGAGTTCTAAATGCTGTTTTCGGAATGTATTCAGTCTTCATTCTGATTTGATGATATCCTGAACGAAGATTCAACTTGGTGAAGTAAATTGATCCATGCAGTTCATCCAGTAATTCATCAATGACAGGAATGGGAAACTTATCTTTAATAGTGAGCTTGTTGAGCTCCCTATAATCCTGACACATGCGCCATGATCCATCCTTCTTGTGCACCAATACTACTGGAGCAGAGAAAGAACTTTGACTCGGTTGAATTATACTAGCCTCTAGCATTTCTGCAAACATACGTTCAATTTCACTCTTTTGGGCATAGGGATATCTGTACGGCCTGATGTTTGG
>APFE031110565.1:0-10679 GCA_000404065.3 Pinus taeda
ATTTAATATCTTAAATTAATAATTATTTTATTCTAATTTTATGACCTATGATAAAATTGTATTTTTGGATCATCTAACACGCTTAATGCCTTTCAAGTCCTTGGACCTATTTTTCTCTTCCCAAATTTTTAGTTCTCGGATAAATCTTTCTAACGAGATATTGTGCGCATCAAACGGAGATCGTATGCCAAAGTTATGACCTTGGGAAGTTGATGTACCAATTTACCCAAACGGGGCCCACAGTTTGGTGTTTCATCTTGTAGGGTTAGGTTTTGGATGTTTAGGGTTTTCCATTGTTTCTCAACAATAAATAGGCCTTTGAGCCTCATTGTAACATAGTTAAGAGGCATGTAGGCAACACATCTCTTTTCAGAGATACACTGCCATTGCCTTAGCTGGTTTACTTCCATTGTTGTTTGTAAGCATATTTCAGTATTTTACTTTAATGAAATGAAGTATTATTTTCGTTGCATCTCTGTGTTTACGGTTATCTCTATAATTTGTTGCATTCCTGTTTAAATCTGGATCAGTGGTATCAAAGAGGTCTGTTTTTTCTCTGTTTTTCTTTGCATGTCCCCAACGAGGTCAGGATATATGGAGTTAGGGCTTGAACTGGTCGACCCTTTGCAAGACCAGCGTCGCAAATCTCGATGACCTCCCATGGAGAATGAAAAGAAAGACAAGGAGGCAAGATATCCTATCAAAATCTTGCTCAAAGAAGCCCTCGAGCGACAAAGGAACAAGATGATGGACAACTTTGCCCAGATCCTTGAACGGCTACCCAGGGGTGACACATCGACTTCCAACAACTACTCGAAATGCCAAACCATTTAAAGTACAAGTTAATTTTGAAATCTCTATATTTGAAGGTTCGATAAACGCAGATGTCGTAGATAAATGGTTAAATCTGCTAGAGGGTTATTTTTCTGTTCATATTTTTCCAATCAGAAAAAGATTATTTTCGCTATTCTCAAAGCAGCCCTCCACGTCAAGGACTGGTGGGAAACCTACTACAAGCAGAAGGATGAAAGTACAAGCTCACTATTCTCAGCCGCACCCACTTGAGATTCATTTCGGGATGCCATCAAGGAGTAGTACTACCCTGTTAGAAGCTATGATGATCAATACATAAAGTGGACCACGCTGCGGCAGGGAAGGAACCAAGACACGCCAGAGTTTACCAATATTTTCCATACCATTTGCACAAAGTTGGGTATCAAGGATTCGTAGCAAAATTTGGTACTCAAATACCGCGGCTACCTGCACAAGTACATCCAGGAAGAAATAGAATTCTTGAACATCCCCTTGCTCGGGATGACATATAGATATGTCGTCATGGTTGAGCAAAAGTTTAAACAGAAGAAGCGAAACTTTGGATTTGTGAATCCGAAGCAAGGGAAAGGTGACCCCAAATCGCAGAACAAAGGACAAAGCTAAGGCGGGGCGACCCAAGACAACCCACCAAAGTTGCAAGCAAAGAACAACATTGTGAAGCCAAAAAAGGACATGTGAAAGTGGTGTGAGTTCCATAAGAGCTCCATTCACAACACAAGTGAGTGTCAGGCCAAGCAGTCACTGGTGGCCGAGCTAAAGGTTTTAGAATCAAATGCATGTTTTGACTCTAAGTCAGAACCCGACAAGGGGAATAACAAAGGGAAGCAGATTATCGATGCGGAGCCCAACACCACCGTTGCCACCACGAAGATCCAGAAGGAGGAACCCAAAGATTCAGAGGAGGAGGAGCATCTTTTCCACTCCCAAATGTGGGTAAAGGGCTCCCTGCTACAGTTCATTGTCGACAACGGGAGCCAAAAAAACCTCATTTCGACCGAGGTCGTGAAGCGACTAGGCTTACCGACCACAACACATCCATAACCATACACCATTAGGGGGCTTCACCAAGGACGGTATCTTTGCGTGAGCCAGCAATGTCGCCTTCCATACAACATCAAGCCCTTCACGGATAAGGTATTATGTAACATTGCTCCCCTTGAATTTGTGTTATTTTTAATTTTTTTTAACCTGACAATATCAATTCAAGAATATTGATCCTCAAAATGAGGTGCTAATAATATATTATTATTTTGATGTTAATAACATATTATGGTAAAATGAAAGTTTAAAAAGAAATATGGCTTAAATGTGAGGTAAATATGCAGAAGATTGATAGACAAAATTGTTTTAAAGGATTTGACAAAGTTAAAGGAATTGATCATGGAGTTGTATTTAGTGGGATTTTTTGAACTTTAAAGTGTTTGAATCTGGCTGAAAAATTTAAGATGAAATCTTGATTTGTGTTATTTATATCATAAAAACTCAGGGAAAAAATTTCCAAAAAATCTCATTAAAAATGGCTAAATTGCTCATTATTTTGATTATAAATTTATTTACTTTTCAATAATTTTACAAAATTCCAGTTTCATTGTAATGATGGAAAGATGATTTCAAATTTAATAGTGTTTAATTTGTTTTCGAGTATAATATATACTGTGTTTAAATATTAAATTAAATTTTACAATCATCGTAAATATAATTTTATATAAAATCCATAAACGTTTATTAAATTAGTAATTTCATGTATTTTATAATATTTCATAATAATGGAGTGGTCTTTTTCAGAAAGGTCAACCTTCTCGGATGTGGCTCCGCTGTATTTTGATGGCCTTAATTTAAAATAACAAAGGTGGTCTCTTGAAATATTTGATATCTGTATTTTTAATTGTACCCGTTCCCATGCATCCGGGAAATTATTTATTTAAAGAAATAATTTATTATTATTATTGGATATCTGTATTTTTAATTATACTTGTTTCACATGTATTTGAGAAATTATTTATTTAAATAAATAATTTATTGTTATTATTATATTTAAATGCAACAATCTACTTTTTCATACCTCGATTTGTAAGGAAGCATCTTTGGCAGGAGATGAATAGCGGGCAACCATGGGTTCGATAGTGGTCAATTGTTACCAAAACGGGTTTGGATACCTTGCTATTTATCTTGAAAGCAAGTTGCGGAATGTAAATTTTTTGAATTTTTTTGACATATCGTTTTCCTAACTATGCTTTTATAAATAATTCAGAAATTTAAAATAATGATTAAAATATTAAACATTTATTATTGAATGAGGGTGAGAAAATAATATTTTTTTTAAATTAAGAAAATAAATTATTTAATGAAACATTTAAAGCTATGTCATTGTTTATCAAAATTTAATATTAAACAAATGAATTAAATGAATTGGATAGGAAAAGAAAAATAATTATTTTAGAGAAGAAATGAATTCATTTGACTAAATAGTTAAGATTATGAAACTAGGACTTAAAAAGGCGTTGAATTTTACAATTTGATATTTAAGATGGTAAATGTTGAAAATTATAAGTTATAAATTTTAAATGAAAATTAAAAAAATGAATTATGATTAAGAATATGAAAGTGAATAATTCTAAAATTTATTAGAGTTTCTGACTTAAAAGTAAAAATAAGATCATAATAATAATTGCCTATGTGAAATATGAAGATAGGACCTTAAAAAGCATTGAAGCCTACAATTTTAGGTTTAAAATGGAAAAATGTTGAAAATTGTAAATTATAAATTTTAGAAAAAAATAAAAAAGTAGTAATTTTACTTACATTTTCAATTTAAAAATATTTTTTTTTCATGTTTTTGGTAATATCTCTAAAAACAATTAACTATATAAACATTACATATATATGTTTATAATCTTACTTATGCATTTGGTAACATACCTAGAAAAAACTAACTAGGTAAACATTACATATATATGTTCACTTAGTCATTGTATTAGTTTGTAAATTTGAATATGCAAAGTTTTACCTTAATTAAATTGGATCTATGTTACAAACATTTTCTTGCCCACATTGTTATGTTCTAGTTACGGAGCATGCATATATAACATATGTTAGAAGTTAAGACCTTATGTTAATACATATACATAACTTTATTTGTGGTCTAATGTTTATACACATACCCTTAGGTTTCAGATTTTATATACTACATAATATTATTAGACTTAAGGTTAATGTATGTTATGCCTCTCTTCAAATTTTCTCAACGTGTTATAGTTGTCTCTCACTTTCTATTGTTATCGATGAGACTCTGGATCAAGGGGGTTGATTTACTAGGGTTGGATCAACGATGAACATTGGAGGAGTTTGTTAGAGGGTAACCACCCTCCTCTCCTAGCGCTGCAAGCCACTCATTCACTAGTTTCTCTTGGCCAAAAATGACTCTACAAATTCACTAGAGGCTAGGGTTTGATTTTTTTGAAACAACTTGTCTATATGCTAGTTTGTATGAACAATAGGTGAATACTTGTTCTTTTTTTGATACTCTTACCTTCATAGTCTGATTTCTCTTTCTTTCTTTTATTTTACTTTTTTTGCATTACAATTTTTTCACAGTTGTTGGTATTTTCCACTGGCTATGCTTCTCAAGAGTATCGCACACTAGCATTGCCAATGATGACAGAAGTCACTTCCTTGACTAGTTGCAGTCGCACTCGTTCAGAAGTTTGCATTCCATAATACCTTAATGGAGCTACTTGTACTTCTTCCATTCTACATAAGCTCTCATGTTTTCAATTTGTTAACGATTTTACTTTCCGGTTTGCAATGCACTTGCAAAATAAATTTGATGGATGGGTTTCCCCAGTTGCACTATCAGAGACCTACCAAGAGAATAGGGCACCTTTTCAAGTAACCCCTCCTTACATGCTTATTTTTCTTGGATTCCAATTACCTTGCATATAATTAGGTGTAACCCTAACAATCTTCATGTGCTTGGGTTTATTTAACAGGTGAATTTTTGTTGTAGTCTCTGGTGTTTCAAATTGGGGAAAGAATTTATGATTGTCCAGGTTCCACTATGCTCATGCCCTATATGTTTTATTTCCCATGTGCAATGGACATACATTAGCTAAGGTTCATGTTAGGGTTTTACTGTTGTTAATCTCAGTCACTTTAATTCGTCCTAAGTTAGGGTTTAAGAACATAGTGTTAGCATAAGGCATTGAGAACCTTTGGTAATATGTATTATGTAAGGTAACATGGTGATTGCCAAAAATTATCGTAGTTTTGTTTATTAAGAAATTCAACACATGTCAGATAAAGGATATTTATTGTTCTACTTAATATCATCAACTTTGTGTTTCCTTTGCATCTCAATTTGAATTAAAGTGTTGTTAATATGTTTCACAGTCCTTCCTTTTGATATTGAATGACAACTATGTGTGTTCTTTTCCAGCTGCAGTAATGTTTTTCCTTTATTATGAAAATATTGATATTAGTCTATTCATAAAACTGCAATTTATTTATGATGTTTATTTGGTTATATCATTTGTAAGAATAGTTGTTTACATCATGGGTTGAACTGGTTCATTAAATTTACACGTTTATTTTTATGTAGAGATGTTTTCCTTTCGGACTATGAATACTTTATTCAATATGTTTGACAATACCCATAATTTCCTCCTTAGTTTATCAATCTTGTATTAAGCTCGTAAGACATTTGGTTTTTTTGTTTCTGTACCTATTCAGTTTGAAGAATAGGATTTAATGATTTCCTATTTTTTTCAATATACATTTCTAATTAAAAATTCTAACATTTATTTACAATTTTCTAACATCAATATTTATACTATATTTAATCTCAGGCTAGAATTCTTGTAGAGGTAAGGGATTGTTCCCAGGTCATTGGTAAACGCTGGCTTGACCAAGGGAACTAATATGGCCCACTATAACTTAAATGTTTGATAATCTCTTTTTAGTTTTCCTATTTATTTATTAAGGAATTCTTCTGTGATTTCTATATGTATTTTCAATGGGGAAGCAGGGTCTGTTTTATCATCGAGATATGCTCTTAGTCCACTTGCAATGTATAGATTTACATATCTATGTACAGGAATCAAGATTGTTTCATATGATGGAATTTTGTCTCTTAATTTGAAACCAACTTGTTCCATAATAATTCTTGTATGTATTATTTAATACAGTAATATTTAGTTTCATACATATCAACCTCTCACACGATCATTCATAACACAGATTCCTTTAGAGAGAAATTATACCATTCTTTATCATAAATTGTTACTATAATTATAATTGAATCTTTGCACAGTTTCATAGTCTACCAAGTTTACAAGAGTTTCATCAATCCTTTACGTCATGTAATTTAGGATAAATTTCTAATAAAGATTCAATACACTACTGTCATTATAGCATTAACATTTTTTGTCCTGAAAGAAAAATTAATAACACATAATACTTATATGTTTAGTTTAGGCTTGCAAGGAAAATTCACAAAGGAGAAGACCACTCCTCCCAACCAGTGAGAACGAAAACCACCAATTCTCCCCCCCAAGCCAGTTTTCCTCTTCCAGAACAATTGTTTGACAGAGACCTAACAAGATTTTTCCAAACGCATCTAAAACTGTAACAAGTCTAGCCCAAGAACTCACAAACTCAATAAATCTAAATTAGGGATTCCACTGGGCCCAACTAGCTCAAAAATACTCTAACTAGCAGTGTCTTAACTTCCCTTAACAACATCTTGTTCAAGGTACTAGCTTCTTTCTCTCTCCATTCCTAGTTGTCTCACACTTCCTTTCATTCCCTCTTGGCTTCTTTTCCCAACTAAGATTATTTATCTATAGGGAAAGGGAGTAGATATCCTCTAACTCTCTCGTAAGTGAAAAAAATTTCATTTAGTGACTTTTACCCATAAATTCCATAGCGTGGCATAGCCAACTTAAAATTAAAATAAAGTAAATATTTAAATTTCCCACTAGGGTTTCCACATAACCCATTGTTTAACAAGTCATTTCAACAAAAGTAAATTATATATTTACTTTTCACTGAGGGGTATTACATCTTCCCCCTCAAATGAAACATCATCCACGATGTTTTCTTCTAGCCCTTCAAGATAGGTTGGGATGTGCTTCACATATGAAATTTTCATCTACCTAAGTTTCCTCTTTTGGGCTAAAGTGCCTTCGTTGCACTTTAATATAAGTGATAGATCGATTCCACAACATGATTTCTCTCCAATTAAGAATACACAAAGGTTCGACCAGGAACTCTCTGTCTGGTTTGACTTACATTCACAATTATCAAGGCTGTCACTAGTTTATATTAATCATTATTTAAGAAACATATATGTGTGTGTGTGTGTGTGTTGCCATCAACACCCCTAAAGCTAAAAATAAATGAAAAATTTCCTTGTAAAATATTGTAATTTCATAGTCAATCTGGGTCGTTCACTAAGAGAATGATTTGACTATAGAAGTTATATTAATTTAGGGCTTTTCCTTAGAAGGAAAATCTCAGTTTATATGAGTGAATTTTATTGTGGTTGTGTATTATTATTCTAAGGGAGAAATAGAGAGGAGACTGTGGGAAAACGAAGAGGGAATTATAGCGGACCTGTTGAAAATTGTAACTAGGTTAGGTCTTCATAATGACATGTAATTATGACTTCTGTAAATGATATAATGAAGAGAATAAAATTATTTTTGTAAGACTTGCTTCATGGGTTTCGTGAGCAAGTGATTTTATTTTAGATGCCTCACATTGAGAGCCTTAATATTGATCATTAAAAGTCAAAGAGTCTATGTCATGTATGAAAAACCCTTCTTGAGGATATAACAATGTATTTGAGTTTATAATATGTCTGGAAAGTCCTCCAACAACAAGCACTAGTTCTGCTCTTGAAGCCAACCTCAAAATAGAAATGAAACTTAGGTAAACTCAACTCATTTGGAGTCACATCTATTCGAAAGGTCATATCGGCTTAATACATGGGACCAACCACTATAAAGAGGTGTAAAGACACCTCACATTACCATAGTCACAGTTCGGTCTCCTCTGAAGTTTTGGTGAAAAAGAACTATGAACATAAGTTCGAATTCTCTGAGGTTTCATGGATGAATACAGTGAGAATTTTGCAGATCTCCTTGTGGTATCTGATGGGTAGTAGACAAGTCCAGTTTGGATCTCTGAATTCGGTGGGAAATCACAGTAAGAATTTCGGATGGACTGAACAGAGAGAGGTTCAAGTCTCTAGTATAGTGAAGTTAATTTGGATGGGATAGTGAAGGGACAAAAACATATAATGAAAGGCCAGTGAAGTATTGTCTAGGTATATTAGTTCAAATATCATGAGTGAATGGTTTCGATGCTACAACAGAAGAACACCATGTGATAGAAGCATATATATACTACATATTTGTCATTTGAAAGGCCATAGCTCGATGTTATCTTGGAGACCACTCTGTGGTATAAAGAAGTTATCCTTCCTACATCTATCATTTTGTTTTGGTGTTGTTACAAGAGGTCACATTTTGGGTGACATGTTTCAGTGCCTTGACTATTATATCTATAGTTCGTTGAAGAGATGATCTCAGCATGAAGAAGGTCAAAGAGGAAGAGGAGTCAAGATGAAGAGAAGAGAATTAGTGTCTTGGTCTTGGAGTGGCTAACAGGTCAAGGGTCCTAGTCTTGGTAATCGTCTATTGGAATCTCTATAAGAAGAATTGGTGTAGGTTTTCCTCTCAAAGAGTGAGAGGTTTTGGCCCAGCCTTATAGCCTACATGTTGTGTCTCTTCTCTATTTATGTTCATGCATTGGTAATTGTTTGATGAAGAAGAACAATAATAATCTAAGTAAAGAATATCGTAATCTAAAGAATTAAAAGAATTCACAAGCAGCCACTAATTAAAGAGAAATCACCTAGTAATAATTCCCTATATTTCTCAGCATAGGATCAAAGCTAAGGTGTTAAATTCAAAGGAAGGGCATCTAATCAAAGAGACACTCAAGGTTCGAGTTTCAAGAAAGGCATCTAAGCAAGTCGAAGATCAAGATCTACATTGAAGAATAAAGCCTTAGATCAAAGAAGTAGTCTACAACAGAAAAAGTTTTGGATCCTCTAGTCATCATCCAAAGACCACAAAGACCCTCATCAAGTTATCTATAAAAAAAGGTAGCATGTTGATGACCCTTGTTGGGTACATGAATAACAATTGATAGTGTATATAGTGAAGTTTTAAATTATATATATGTGTTCTTAAATAATGATTGATGGAAATTAAAGATCGCCATAATGATTGTGGATGTAAGTTGAACTGAAAAGAGTATTATTAGTCGAACCTTTGCGCATTCTCTATTAGAGATAAATTATCATATAGAACAAGAAGCCTTAAAATGCAGTGGGATCACTTCAGCTCGGAAGAGGCTAGCTACGAGGATGAGGATTTTATATGAAAAACATATTCCAACCTATTTTGAAAGCCAGGAAACATGAAGGACGATGTTTTGCTCGAGAGGGGGAGATGTAATATCCCTTATTAAATAGTAAATATTTTAATTTACATCTATTGAAATGACTTGGAAAACAATGGGCCATGTTGAAGTCCTTGGTATGAATAAGTGGTAAACATAAATGCTTATCTTCTTAAATTTAATTAATAAATATTGTTAATGGTTAGGCATAAAATTATGAAAAAAACAATAAATGAAAGTTTCACTTGCTAAGACAGTTAAAAGATAGTTATTGTTCTTCCTAGAGATAAATAATCTCAGTTGGGAAAGGGAGCCAAGAGGGTGAGAGGGAAGAAAACCTGAGGCAACCTTGAGAACTTGGTACCTAGATGGAGGAGGTCAAAGAGAGGAGAATGAAGCTATAAGCTTGTGACCCTCAGATGGGACGTTGTTGAGGTAGGCGAGATGCAACCAAACAAGGGATTCTTGAGTTGTTTGGCTAGTGGAATCCAAACTGAATCTTGTGTGCTCAATTTTAGCTCTAAGACTGGATATTGTCAGATCAAAGAATGTCTACGGTTGAACCTGTTATGGTCATTGTTCAAATAATTGTTCTGAAAGTGAAACTGGCTGGGGGGGAGGGTTCTGATAATGGATATTGTACTGATTGGTTGGGTGGAGCACTCCCTTTCTTGGTGATTTTATGGCTGGTTCATGTAGTTGAGCAAAGATTAGTATTTGACTAGTCTGTTATCCTCTAATAAATGCAAACATTTTTTTTTAATTTTTAATTTTAATTTTTATGTATATGTTATACTAGATGGAAATATTCTATTAGATACAAACAATTCTTCTTGTATTAATTGTATATTAGTTATGTTAGTTATGCTATACCTAAATGAAAATGTTCTATTAGATACAAACAATTTTTTCCTTATTAGTTATATTGTATATGTTATACCTAGATGGGAATGTTCTATTAGATGCAAATAATTCTTTCTATACTAGTTATATTTGGATGGAAATAAAAGTTTGTTGTGGATATTATAAACTACCGAAAGGATCGACATCAAACCAGAATATTACAATTCTTATATGAAAGTAATGTTAATGATTTTAATATATAAATGCACACTCGATTGTGCAAACTTAGCTATATTCTAATAGCTGAGCAACTAGCTCTAAGAGCGAAAATATAATCTCCAAGGGGCTAATATAATGTTCTTATACAAAATCAATTACATTTTTTAGTGCAAAATAAAGGTAAACTTTCTTTCCCTAATATATCACGTGTAATGTTATTTTGAGATGGTACAGCCCAATTACTGAAATGAGAATTATTTATTTATAGTAAAAATATTATATAGTTTTATTTAAAATAAACCATGCTACATTTT
>APFE031110566.1:3713-16683 GCA_000404065.3 Pinus taeda
ACAAATGACCCTCCATGCGCTTTAAATAGAATTCATGGACCAATCGGGTGTTAAGCCACGAATCAAGTGTCGGTAATACCGAGGAGAGAATGAACCGCCAGATCACTACATATCGTGACCGCCGGATTGTAAGTTACAAATGTACATAGTAAAGAAACACACTTTACCTAACTCTATACTAGACCAAGTTATACTTAACTATTCCTATGTGTCGGAATATCCTAACACACCAAAGATATGCTACAAGGCTGAATTAATATGAGAAAGGAATCAAATCAACTAGGAATTTTCAAAAAAAAAAAAAAACAGGAACATGAGAGCGTCATCCTTAAAAGGATAAGTAGCATCCTCCCTCCTAACTTTCCATTCAATTGCATAGTGAAATCTTCCTGCTTCAAGCATCCTATAGCAACAAAAAAAAACCTGAAGAGGTAAATTCCTTTGGAAATTTTGTTTTCTTATATAAGAGGGGCAAGGAAAGAGCAGAGGAAGTCTTTCACTGAAATAGGGGGTATAATTTTTCTTTTTCTCTGACCAAAAATTAACCACCCTAGCTCTACCTCTGCACCCTAGACTAATCAAAGAAAAATCTTGGAAATTCCTTTCAAATAATTTAAGGAGACAGTAGTAGGATCCATGGGGGGGAGGTTTCAACCAAAGACGGAGCAATTTTTGACACCCATGCAAAGGCCAACCACTAGGGTAGCGACAGTTAAGCAAGGAAAATTTTAAGGATGGAAAATTATCTCAAAGTTTAAAAACATTGGCGAATCTCATTAGTCCCTAGTATGCAAACTATAAAATGTTTATTGGTATATTTGTAAAATTATTCAAAATTATAATGATTTTATATATAGTCTCTATATAATGTTGGCAGTTTTTAAGGTAAAATAATTTTATATTGTAAAATTTTGGCGAATCATGTTTAGAAAAAATGGAAATTGGCAATTTTTTTTATTTTTTTTGAAAAATCGTAGAAAATTAGCCCACCTACGAATATTAGCCCCTAAAATTTTCCATGTAGTCAAGCAGCTCAAAGCACAAACTGCCCTACTATAGGAGAAAATAGAGAAGCTACAGAAGAAACAGAGTTTCTATAAGAGAAACAAAGCTGCTATAGGAGAACACATTGTGCTACATGAAAGTCTAGAGAGGTACCAAAAACTTTATTTTGAGTAAGTTTACCCTACATTTGAAGAGGGGAATCTAAGAGAAGGATTCAGAGTATTGGTTTGCCAAACTTTGGAAAATCACAGTGACAAATCATGGGGGAGATTAGTTTCAGTTGAAGAGATTCCATAGACTCATCAAATATGCTACTTATCACATATGTTGTGGAGAATGCTTAAAAACTTGAATCATGGGAAAATATTGTAAACATTAACAGGGAGACTTTTCTTAAGACACAAGCACAAGCCTAATTAGGACTTGGAGAAAAGATGGATCTACAAAAGAAGGAGTTGGAGAAGAAGAGGAAGGGGATGGAGCAAGAGAAGATGTGTCAAAATTCCTTTTGAGGTAGCTTGGGATGTAAAGGAGGCCACCAAGACCATGAATGAGGCACAATTAGGTCACTAAGTTGCTCAGAGGATGAGCAACACTTTTAACAGGGGGTATGATGGGCCTCCAAATTAAACATAAATTAAGGTCCATATGACCATTCTTCAGCACATTAAACCTATCTTTTTTGCATTATATGACATATTTATCTTTAATATGTTCATTAGGAAGGTTTAGAGATAATTGCATATTTGTACCTAATCTTATTTATATTTGTAGAATGTTGTGAGAATATTGGCAAGAATATGAATATTTGGAGGAGGAGATAATTTAGGGACTTGATCCCTGCTATAGGAGGACCAATATTGGATAATAAATGAACAAGATATTATGAAATTATTGCACAAATTTTGGAGCTCCAATGATTGAGAAAATCTAGGAATGTGTTCCCTGTCATTTAATGTAAATTCCTAGTGTTGGGAACCAGATCCGCTATTTAAGCAATTTTGGAGGGGAAATCTTCCTCATTTCAAGGAGAATGTTTCCTCATCACTTTGTATAAGTAAAAATTCAAATTTGCCTCTAGAGGCATGTATTTCTTAATCTTCTTGTGGAGCAAACTTGTTATTTAGCAGCTCCACTTTCATTTCTAGCAGGGATGTACTTGGATTGATTAAAATAATGAAGTTTGGTATCATTTTTAGATTATAAAGCTTTATTTCCATCATAAGACTCTGAGTTTCCTTGGGCTTGGCTATCCCAAGAGTCTCAGATCCCTCTTGTACAATTTCTTCATGTCCTTTGAATATCTTTTTCACTTGCATCTCCTATTTTTGCATTTACTATTCATGCTTCTTTTGTTGTAGGTCATATTGGTTAAATGATTGAAGTGATTTGTTTTGAAATTTATTTACAAATTATAAATGATGATTCATCCTTATAAAAACTTTGGAAATTCATATTCATCATTGAGCTACTTGGATTGGTCTACTAGTTCACAAATCTAGAATTTCTAGAAGTCCCTTGTAGCAAAAAAGTAGTAATTTTCTGCTATCTTTTAGAACGTGTTAATGATCTTCATTTGAGTTGATTCCACTTGTATCGGATCATAAAAAAACTCAAGCTAATAACAAAATTCACCCCATAGAATTTTCACTTGATTAGGTTAGGCATTTGGTAGGTTAACTAGCTCACTAGTTCTTGAATTTTCAGTTTTTAGAGTAGTAATTTTCTGTTATTTTTTATCACATGTTAACAAGGGTATTTTGGAGTGATTATACTTTTAATGGAGTCCTAAGACATACTACTTAATAATAATAAAAATATCATCCCATTTTCATTTGATTTAGTTGAGAATTCGGCAAGTTATCTCACTCCTGTCACACTCCGGTAGCATGTGTAAACTTGACCAGATTTGCTCCAAAAACTTGGTTTTTGTCTCTTATGCTTGAATTCATGATTGGGGAAGAATAAACACCACTTAGGACTTGCCTTTTTACAAGGTAGATTAGGCTTATTTCTTTGAATTTGTGCTCGTAGGCTTTCAATTACAAATTGTTGTTCTTGCATAGTATTAGTTTCTTTTCAAGGCAACTTTTCACATTATGCAATTAGACTAATGATTCACATTGTTTCAAGTAGCACAAGGTTTACATTCTTCAAATAGAAAATTATTTTTCATTCCTGCAAATAGCATAACCTTTACCTTCTTGCAATTAGGATTAGTGTTTACATTTGAGCAAGTAGCATTTCCATTTCTTGCAAATAGAGTAACATTTCCATTTATGCAATTAGTTTAGGCTTTGATTTTATGACATTCACTCCATTGCATTAGATCAATGAAATAATGACACATTCCATGTTTCACATATAGTGTTGACACCTCTTAAGCTTGTACGAACCCCAGGTTGATAATTTAGGTTGGTAGCCTTGGGAGTCGCAGCATTCTTGTTGCAACATTGGGGCTCATCACAAAGGTGGTAGGCTCATTATGACCCTCAAGTGGTGTCACATTATATTTCATGTCGGTTTCACATTCCACTCAAATATGGTTGTTTCTACCCTTATATGGAAGCCATAATTGTGACCAGTTTGTTGCAAAATACCCTTGTTATAAACTAGACCAGTCTCGACTTAAGGGTAGCCCATAAGCTTTTGGGATGTCCACAATCACATTTTTTGCGCATTTGTGTACCCGATGATCTGATGATAATTGGATAATAAAATTCTTGAGTTCCCCAATGGTCTGGACAAGTGATTTGTCCAATTGAATGATTTTTGCATCAATGTTGTCCCTTTTTGTATTATGTTTCTTAGCAATAGATAATGGCATTACATTCATCGATGCACCCAAATCAACTAAACAATTATGGAAATTGTAGTTAAAAAAATCAAAATTTATCAAAAATGGGGGACAAAGATTGTTAGCATCTAAAGTTATAGCATTAACCACATATTCAAGAGTTCCAAAATACTTACTGGAAACCTTTTGAGAAGAAGATGCTTTGTCAATTGATGAAAATTGTGAGAAGTATTGGACAAGTAGTTCACGATGGCTTGCTATCTTTGCGAGCTCAAAGATGGAAATGTTGGCACGAGCTATCTTCAAATCTTCGACTATATTATAATCAATAGTTTCATTTTTAGCCGGAAGCGTTGAATTTTCTGGAGGTGTAGCTTTAATTGGAACTTCTGGAGTGATGGACATATTCTTAATGCTAGTGGAAGTGTTCTTAGAAGCAACAACATTTCCATACTTGTTTTATGTATTCTGATCAGGATTAGTTGGTGGTGCAAGCCTTCTTAACAATTGCTTCTTTTGTTCTTGTCTTGTCAATTCTTGTTCATAAATGGGCCCTTTTCTCCTCAAATTATAATGGCCAGCTTGTTTCTAGGGAGGGGCTTCACTTTGAGGTGGTGCTTCAGCACTCTTCTTGTAAGTATTGAGAATAAAATCAAAAGTATTAACTTCATGTCCAATACTTGTGTTTTCCTCATCCGTTGCAAATTCATTTATTTCTTTCATCTATACGGACTGCTCATATGCTAGTAAAGTATCAATGATATGTGCTGCCATAGCATTCATGTTGTGGTTCCACTATGGTAAATTTTTTATTATATAATATATATATATCTATATATATATATATAGATTATATATATATATATATATATTATATATATATATATATAAATATTATAATATATATATATATATATATATATATATTTTTTTTTTTTTATTTTTTTTGAATGTCATTCCTAAATGAAGGAACAATAGTTATTAATGCCTACACTTTCAACATTCAACGTAACATTTGAACTCCAGGCAAACTTAGTCAGTTGATTATTTTTGTTGTTATTCCTTCTGAATCAGAAATACTTAAGGGGCTTGCTACTGGTAGAGGTATCACTTGACTTTCTCTTAATTTTGAGACTTCATTAGTGAGTTCCTTTAAATATTTAGTCAAAATTTCAATATCAACAAAAACCTTTTCATTAGCCTTACTTTAAGAAGGTTGAGCCTTGCTAGAAGAAGGTTAAGACTTCTTGTTAGTCACCTTGGAGTCTTTAGATTCTTCATCATCAATAATGGCTCCAATGGCACACAAGTCTTTCTCCATGGGGATTGCTTCTACAAAGTTTAAATCTAGTGCCTCATTGGCAACTCTTTTAACAAAAGCAGAAATGTTTGTTGGCAAGGTAGTGAGCCTTTGATTAAAATCTTTGAATTTCTCTTTCTCCCTCACTTTAATATTTTTTAGCTCTTTTAATAACATGGCGGGAGTCTTATCATAGCAAATTTATCCAAAAATAATTTCGTAAACTAGCTCCAACCATGGATTGCATTAACAGGTAGACTATGGTACCATGTTGCTACTCTACCTTCTAAAGTGAAAGGGAAAAAACTACAAGAAAAATCCTCATATTATACATCTAGCATTCATAGATGCATGTAGAAATCATAAATATGATATTATGCCTTTGCCTTCTTGTCAGGATCAAACTTAGATAGAAAGTTCTCTGGATGTTGAAACATTCTATGAAGGTTATTCAGAAGAACGAGTGGCATTTGGGCCATCCAATCCAAGTCTTGATCAGCCATGTCTTTTTCTCCTTGCTCCTCCTTTTTTGAATCTGATGAGCCTTCTCCTTCACCATTCAAACCGTAATTAAACTCCAAATAAACTACCAATTATTATCCTTTAGAAAGAACAATATATTTCTCATACTCTTCATGAATAGGTGGAAGCGACTGTTATTGGACTGTGTCTTGTGAAGACTCTACTAATTCCTCAAGAGTGGAAAACACCAAATCTTCCACCGATGCAACCAGTACACCAGTGTGAGTTGTTTATTTCTTCTTGGGATGATGAGGAATACTATAACCAATGGGGAGTAAACCAATAGATTTCACAAACCTACGGGTAATAAGTTGAATCACCCAAATTGGTTTGTAGGTAACTTTGTAGGCCAACTACAGACCAGGTTGAGAAGTCTCTCCTACCGCAGGAATAAGAGTAAGGATGTTACTCGGGATATTACTTTCTTGTCCTTAAGATGAATGATTGGGATGTGAAGAGTTAATAGCCATAAAAAAATGGGTTTCCCTCCTTCTAGAACCAAAATGTTGACTATGTTGGACCCGCCAACATACAAGGGATCTCCTAGATATGAGCTCCCAATTAGACCTCACACCATTTGGTGTAGGAGTCTCATCCAGAAATATGGCCTAACTTCCATTAACTTAGATATTTTAATTGTAGCAAGAAATTAGTTGGAGAGAGTAGTGTGCATGTGCTTTTGAATGATCAAGAGAGTGTGCCTTGTTAATTGTTCGAATGAAGATGTATCAAGGTTCTTCCACTGCAAGGGAAATAAAGTGAGCCTCTAAATGAAAAGTAATATTACTAATCCAGTTGAGATGTATGCACATTAACAAGAAAGAATCATTAGACATCAAGAGAAATAGTTCACATAGCTGCTATGATCATTAAAATCATCACAAACAATTTCCAACAAGTTGAGCACCAAAATAATTCAATTACTTTAGTACATAAGGAAGCCAACATAAACTGCAAACATTATAAGATTAGTGTTAAAATATATGTGATCCATACATGAAAATGTGTTGGAAAAAAGGCTTCAAGTATTAAGAAAAAGTTACAAGATACATAAATACAACGAACATCACTAGCTCCGATAGTGGAGCATTAGAGCGACTACTTGCTCCCCAAAAGTATTATCTCTATCTCTCTAATGCCTTATGAGATAAGCCAATGTTATAAATTCATTTTCTTGAGTAATGAGGATCCTTTTATAACTTTAGGCATGACCTTTCATATCCTCATCTTGAGTTCGTCATATGACTTTTGAACTTATAATGAACTTTGGACTTCTATATAACCCTTGGACTTCTAGATAACTCTTGGACTTCCAAATGACTTTTGGAATTACATATGACTCTTGGAATTACATGTCTTTTGGAATTATGCACATGCCTCTTTTGTCCATACATGACTTTTGGACTTCCACTTCTTTGTCTTTATAATGATTACATCATGATTTCCACATCATCATGTGGTCTAAACATGACAAGTCACTATCACAGATGACTTGGACTCATAGTGACTGATGACATGGAATTTATTTGATAGGTGAAAAGGTTCCACATATGTCTTCGATCTTACATGCAACTTCCATGTTGTTCATGTATTCACCCTTCAAAGGATATTTGACCACATGGAATCTTTTGGGTTGTCTTGATCATCAAGATTTCAATGTGTACTTCATTCTAGAATGCTTCCTGTGACTGCCCTCTTTGACAAATATTCTTCATGCATATTTGACATGCTTTTCTTGTAATACATGCATTTGAAATCACTCATGGAAAGCCAACATTAGCCTAAAAATTCTCCTATCCTAACATGCTCCATGCATATTTTATGTTCATGACTTAACAATGTGCTCAAGAAGAGCAAGGGGAACCTTTGGGCACAAGGGCACACTTTGAAAGGTCGAAGGGATGAAGCTTCAAGGCTTTGGTATGTGCTCATGCACTCAAATGGAAAGAGAAAGCTCAAGGGAGGGCATAGAGTGCAGGTCTGAAGGACAAAGAAAGAGAATTTGAGCTTCTTAAGTGCATTGTGCACTCATGGGAGATAGGAAGGGAACAGGGTGCACTTTCGAAGGTTGAAGGGATGAAGCTTAAGTGGTTTCAGGGTGTTCTCATGCACTCAAGAGAGCCAAGGAGGTGCAGGGTGCACTATCAAAGGACAAAGGGGAAATCATCCATTCGTTCAAGGTGTGCTCATGTGCTCAAGGAGGGTGTAGTTCTTCAAGTCAAAGGAGTGCGCTCAAGGGAAGACTTGATTATTCAAGGTGATGTTCGTAAAAGGGAAGGGGAATGATGCTTGGGATTGTGTTGTGCACTCTTGAAGGGTGGAGGGCACAATTTTTAACAAGGAAGGATTCCCGATCAAGGCTTAATACTACGCTTTTGCGCTCCTAGCCTTAAAGGATTAACTTGTGTAACCAAATTTGTCTAAGTCTGGAAGATAGGATAAGGGGTGAATACAATGAGTTTAGACAAGGAATCAAGGGTGACACAAACCAACTCATCAATAAAACTTAGACAAATTTGAAAAATGATCAAAATGCATTAATATTCCAGTTTACAAACACTCCCCAAGTACAATAAACAAAGTGTGTGTGACTGTTACCAAAATAGGTATTTTACAAAAAATAAAAGTGTTATAACCATGAAGTGCACTAGATATGTTCTAAAAAATGCGATGAAATTTAGGAACAGTCAAGAACACTTGAAACATGTAAAAAGAATTGAAATGACACTTTACGACCAAAGTGACACTTGATGCGACAATTGATCGGTGTGTGTTATATTCTTTCCACGACTAGCCACATGTGCAGAGAGGTGATATTCCCCCATGTTCGTTGCCCGGGGCATATTATGGGAGTCATAAGGGGGATGCAGTCCCCCCCTATAGGGTGGATTCAGGGGGGTGATATTCCCCCTATATGGGGTCTAAGGCAGCACCCGAAGAAATTTGTTTTGGACCCTATATTAGGTGGGCAAACCTACCTATGGTTTTGTGCATGGGTTTTGCACATGGTTTTGGGAATAATGGATTTTTTCCCATGGTATTTTGTAGACCCAATCAAGGGAACTATGGTTATGTTCTAATCCAGCATTCATGGATTAGGTTTTATGAATGATTTGGCATGTATATATATGTATTGTAATATTGAAAGGAATATAATGAAAAATCAATCTGGTAGTCCCGGTTTTGGGATCCAGGTGAAATCTATGTATTTGTTTTATATTATCGTCATTGTCTATTTTTATTTTTAGAATTCATTTGCAGGTAATTTCTATACAAGGTTAAAACATACATTATGAATCAGAGCAGTTTTGGCTTCAAGGGGATGCCTTTGCTACTGAGGGGTTTTGCTGAGGCCTATGGTAGAGCCTGTTCAGTCGCAGATCTACGGGATCGATTCTTGTGGTGAAAGAAAATGGTGGGCAGTGGAAAGATAGAGATCGAGAAATTTAATGGTCATAGTTTTGAGTTGTGGAAACTCAATATGGAGGATCTGCTGGTGGATAAATATCAGTGGATCGTGATAGATCTGGGTACTAAACCAATGGCACTGTCAGTAGAAGATTGGGCTAAGTTGGATTGAAAGGAAAAGAGAAAAATATGGTTATGTATCTTCGATTCAATATTTTTAAATGTATCAGGGGAAGCTATGACAAAAAAAATGTGGGTCAAGTTAGGGATTTTGTACCAATATAAGTCTCCAGTGAATAAATTGTTCCTACGAAAAAAGTTGTATAACCTGATGATGAAGGATGGAGACTCGATGACAGAGCATCTGAATGCCTTTAATATTGTGGTAAGTCAGTCGTTATATGTTGATATTAAATTTTAGATGAAGTTAAGTGCATCATTTTATTGTGTTCTCTACCAGATTCGTGGGATAGTCTTGTTGTTGCTATAGGTAGAAATAAAACTACCTTGAAGTTTGATGAAATAGTCTCACCCTTGTTGTACGAGGAGATGAGAGGAAAATATGGAGATCTAGAATGGAGATGCCTTGTTTGTACGAGGATGGTCCTAGAACATAAACAAAAATAATTCCTCAAGTGGGAGATCAAAATCTAGAGGGAGATATAAATCTCTAGGAAAACCTGTAAAGTATGTTGGAAATGTGAAAAGGAAGGGCGCTACAAAAAGGAAAGTAGATCTAAAGTTGTTGAGAAAGGAAAGGGATCTGATGATGCTCCTTCTGCAGAGGTGAAATCCACCTTAGAGTAAGGTGGGGATGTGTACCTTGATTCTTCTTCAAGTACACATGTAGATCATGAGGCATGGTTGATTGAATCAAGTGCATCCTTTCACTTCACTCCCCATAGGGAGTGGTTTTGTGAGTATTAGAAATATGATGGTGGTGATGTCTTATTAGGAGATGATACGAAGGTTATAATTGTCTATATGGAAAATTCAAACTGAAGTTGCAAGGTGGAAGGATTAGAACACTTCCGAGTGTTCTACATATTCCTACATTGGCCAGAAAACTAATTTTTGTAAGAAAGATGGATGATGCAGGTGTAAAAACAGTTTTTGAGAAAGATACCTACAAGATGGTTTAGGGATCACCCATATTGATGCAAGGACTTTGGATTGGATCTTCTTAAAAGCTTCTGGGTAGTACTATTATTGGTGGGTGCAATAGTTATGTGGTTCCTCAAAGTGGAGCAGAAAATCTAGTGGTCTCTGGCGAAAAGACCATGCTATGGCATCAAAGGCTTGGACATATTGGAGAGAAGGGACTTTGAATAATTCATAGTAATGGTATGGTAGAAGGTATGTCTAATTTCTCTCTGGATTTTTATTTTTGTGAATATTGTGTATATGGGAAGCAAAATCAGGTGAGTTTCCCTTCTAGTGCTAAGAGGGCGAAAGGGATATTAGAGATTGTGCACAGTGATGTGTTTGGACTTTCTCTCTGGATTTTTATTTTTGTGAATATTGTGTATATGGGAAGCAGAATCGGGTGAGCTTCCCTTCTGCTGCTAAGAGGGTGAAAGGGATATTAGAGCTTGTGCACAGTGATGTGTTTAGACATGTGTCGGTTCCATGATTGGGTAATTTTGTGTACTATGTGTCATTTATAGATGAATTCTCGAGGAATACATGGATATATTTCCTCAGGAAGACATTTGAATTATTTGACAGGTATAAAGAATTTAAGGCTTTGGTGTAAAACCAGACAGAGAAGAAGATAAAGGTGTTGAGGACAGATAATGGTGGAGAGTTCTGCAAGAAGGAATTTGAAGAGTTACGTAAGAAGTGTGGTATAGCACGGCAGAAGACTACTCCATACACATCTCAGAAAAATGGAGTCATAGAAAGAATGAATGAGATGTTGATGGAAAAGGCAAGAATGTTGCTCAATGGTGTTAGGTTAGGACATGAATTATGGGAAAAGGGGGTGGAGATTGTATGTTACTTGGTCAACAGATCACCTTCATCAATGTTGGAGAATAAGATTCTAGATGAGGTATGGACTGGTAAGACACCATATCTTTCACATCTAACGGTATTTGGTTTTGATGCATATGTACATGTTCCAAAGGAGAAAAGAACCAAGTTGGATAGTAAACCTGAAAGATGAATTTTTGTTGGGTATAATGATGGTTTAAAAGTTTATAATATTTGGAACCCATAAATAAGGAAGGTTGTGTACAGCCGAGATGTGGTGTTTAGAGAGGTGAAATGTGTTATTGAACATGAAGTCTTGCCAAAGGAACCTGAGAAGATAGAGTTTGAGATAAATGAGGAAGAATCAGACTCTACAGCAGAACAAGAATCAGAAGATGAAGAGCCACAAACTCCAGCTGGGAGAAGATCAGTTCGAGAAAGAAGGCAACTAGAAAGGTATAGTCCATCTGCTTTCTGTTCAAATTTTGATTTATCTATTACTGATGATGATCCCAAAATTGTCAGGGAGTCATTGATTCAGAGGATGGAAAATTCTAGAAAGAGGCCATGGTTGATGAAATGGATCCTTTGGACAAAAATGAGGCTTCGGATCTGGTGGAATTATCGGGTGGAAGGAAACTCGTTGGAAGAAATGGAGAAGGTAAGGTGGAGAAATACAAAGCTCAGTTGGTAGGAAAAGGTTATTCCCAGGTGCCAGGAATTGATTTTGGTGATATTTTTTCTCCTATTGCCAAGATAGCTTCTATTAGATTACTTTTATTTTTTTTTGTTGCTTTTGGTTCTGAGGTAGAACAGATGGATGTGAAGACAACATTTCTTCATGGGGATCTGGAAGAAGAGATCTACATGAAGCAACCTGAAGGTTTTGTGGTAAAGGGAAAGAAAGAACCGGTATGCAGGTTAAAAAAGTCTTTGTATGGGTTAAAATAGTCACCAAGGATGTGTTATTAGAAATTTTATACATTTATACAGAGACTTGGTTTCACCATAAGAAAAGAGAATCACTGTGTGTAATTTAAATTAATTGATGATCGTGTTATTTATCTAGTCTTGTATGTGGATGATATGTTGTTGATAGGAAATGACAAAGAAATTATCCAGGATTTGAAGACCGAATTTTCCTCCAAATTCAACATGAAGGATCTTGGTGCTGCAAAATATTTTTTGGTAATGGAAATTAAACAATATTGGGCAAAGAGGAAGCTCTAGTTAAATAAAAGGAAGTATGTTGAGACAATATTGCAGAGGTTTAATATGCAGGATAGTAAACCGGTGAAGGTTCTTATTCATATAGGTGTAAAGTTATTTTTTTAACAGTGCCTTGTCGGCTTGGTTAGGGCTAACCCAAGTTTAGTCTATATTGTGCACCAACAAAACCCTTAGTCATTGGCCCATTCAGCAATGACCTTCAAGCATATCGTAGTCTCATCCAAAGTGACTATGGGAGGATGCAAAACCAGGTTTCTGTGGCCTTGAAGGATTAGGAGATGTGGTGTTATTATTTTATCTTATTCTTAGCATTTATAAATCACTTCGTTGCATTAGATTAATCACTTAAACAAGCCATATCAAACCATAAACCATCATTGTGTTGAAATAAAATGCAACTGTAATAATTGGTACTCTACAACAGATAATAAGCAAATATACACATAAAACACTAAATTATTGTGGTTCACCCCAATGTGGGGCTACTTCCACAAGCAATGTTGCTAATATAATGAATCTTTGTACAACAAATAGTTCTTGGCCTACACACTTGTTGGGTTTTGTTATATTATTTCCACATAGTTAAAAGGGGGTTTGAGGGGTACCCGTAACGCCACTTTATGAGGTCCGGGGCAGCGCCCCCGAAAATTTTGGTTTTGGACCCTATGTTAGGTTGGGCGGACCCACCTATGGTTTTGTGCATGATTTTCGCACATGTTTTTGGACGCGATGGT
>APFE031110566.1:21436-53317 GCA_000404065.3 Pinus taeda
TTGGGATCCAGTGGGAAATCTCTGTGTATATGTGTTTTATGTGTTATGCTCTCACATTTTTATTTTTCCTATGATTTAGAATTCGTATGCAGGTAATTTTTGTACGAGGTTAAAACCTACAACACTAAGCTGTAGGTTATCTGCACACTCAGCTGCAGAGCCTCTCCTTCTCCACCAAATTATAGATCACAATATTGCACCCACAACATTGATCTCGATCTAATTCAAGATGATTCTCTTCTTATTACCCTATATATACTATTACATTGAAGGGTTACATCAACAAAATATCATGGTCCAAATACCACAGATTCCCTAAAACAAGAAACTATGGTCCCAAAACCCATGGATCCTTTGCAAAATCACACACTTTTACAAAAAGGAGGGGTTTCAACCCACCTTGAAGCCCTTACACTGCGCGGTATATTTACTTCCTCAAAATGTGCTCTATTTCTCTGTTGTGCATTCCACTCCATCCTCTGCTACACTTTCCTCCCCACAAAATGTTAAGTCTTTACCAAAATCTAGGTCAAGTTGGGCTCCATCGAACAGGCCCCCAACACTCACATGTGACTTATCTCGAATCACTCAGCCAATTTTCCTTTTATCTTTGTTGCAATGTTGTTGTAGGCATTGTTGAACTATTGCAGAATGTTTGTGACCTGATTCTCTTCGTTGTGCACTTCCTCCAGTAGTGCTTCTATGACAGGTTCTGTAGTTTCTGCACATTTGGATCTTCCTATAGCAGAGTCCAAATCTGTAAGCTCTCATCCAAAAGCTTCCTGCAATCTGCCACTATTGCGGAGATGTCGGCCATTATAGCCATCAGATCAGTCTATCTCTGTTCTTGCACTTCTTGTGGTGTGGTTAGTTGTAGCTTCATTTATATCTCGTTGATCTTCATCTCATATGTGAATTGCACTTCTACAATCTTATCCTTGTATCTTTTTACTACAAGACAGAGCTTTGAAACCTTGTCCTCCACTGGTTCCTCTTCTCAGACCTCAATTTCCGGAATCTCATGACATGTCGCTTCGAAAACCTCCTTCAGCTTTTGTTGTTGTTGTAATACCTGATCCCTCTCCTAGATCACCTAATCGAGATTTTGCTACAGCGAAGCTCGCTCTATCTCTACCTGAATGTTTAATAGTGAAGTGTGTTATTCACATAGCTTCAGCTCATCTATGATCTCTAGATGCATATTTGTAATCTCTAAAGTGGTACTGTTGTGATGTTCATGTTCACGTACCTCCACTCTTTGGCCTGTTGTTGTACCTTAGCAGATTCAAACCGCAGGGCTCCAGCAGGTATTTGTGTTATCCGTGCTGCAAGTTTAGGCTCTATTGGTCTTTCCTCTCCAATTTTTTCATATGCTTACATTGGTTTTCTAACTATTTATGCCAATGTATTCAATTCTACAATGTAATCCTTGACACCTCTTAGAAGTGCACCATAGCGATCCTCTAATTTGTTCCATGATTTTGTTGTTTCTTCCTGAATTATATCCTCAATCTAATCCAAGTCCCCATCAATGAGGACCAATGGTGTTAGGTCCTTTTCCTTATCTTACTTCTGCTTCTTTTTGCTTCTTTTTTCTTCTTTTGGCATCTTTGGTGCCTACCTTCCTCTTCTCCATGACAGTTGGGTATGTTTATGTTTTTTCAGACTCTTTGTTCTACTCATCACCTTCAAGAGGATCCTGGTGACCTTCATCGTATTGCTCCTCTTGTTCTAACTCTAGCTAATCCTTATCCTTCCCACTAGCTTCCCTGTGTTGTGTCATGTCCTCCTCTCTCGGACTATCCTCTTTCTGTGTCTCTAGAGTAGTCATCCACTCTACATACCACTACTGTATTTGTGCTAGGATATTGTCTTATGTCTCTAAATATGGTAGGGAATGCCATTGCTTCCTTGTGTCCCTGTGATCCTGTATGTAAATTTTGTAGAAGTCAGCCTTAAACTTCGTACCAGAGCCATACTTCTTGTATAGGCTCGATGAAAGGAAACGGTGTTGGTTCACCAATATGTGTAAGTCCATACGGTATAATACAAAAAACATTATGTTCTCATGTGCTCATGCTAGTTTAGTGGTATACCACAACGAGGCATACCACATGGCTTCACAAATATCTGAGGGTACTGAAGGGAACTGCCAATCTTCATGCTCTCTCCATGCAAGCATCATAATTATCAAAATTAACCATGTGTAATGAAATAGAGTACCTTTCTCCTGAGCCTCGCAGTAGTCATCCAAAAACTCTTGGCATAGATACATGTCCCAATTGTATTGAACCCCATTAATGCACTGCGCAGCTAATGAAACCATCAGTGCAAGGACTTCATTAGCCTAACACTTCCTCATGATTTTTCCAGCCAATATATGTGTTGTGAAGTGAACTCCTTGGTCATTTATTGAGTTGATACCATAACCTCGCTTCCCTTTTGCCATTCCAAACTTCTTCTTCATGTTTTCTAATGGCTCTGTCCTGATCTTTCCCAACAAACTCGTCTGCGAGGTTCAACCCTTGAAAGGGAAGTCTTATGATTCTCCATATCAACATTGAGTCAGTAGTGATCATCTTCCTCATCTAGAGGCATCCATCATGCACCAGCACGAGAAGTTTTCTCACACAAGCCGTGCTTCCTGGACTTCTGTCAAAGTGCGACACATTCAACATATTCATCAAGCCTGACTGCGTCCATCCAGCTGCCCACTGCTGTGGTTCTAAACTTGTCACACCACTCTCAGGGTAGTGTACTTGTTTTAAGTATACGTCAAGTGCAAACTGTAGATAT
Source organism: Pinus taeda (assembly GCA_000404065.3). Lineage (NCBI taxonomy): Eukaryota > Viridiplantae > Streptophyta > Pinopsida > Pinales > Pinaceae > Pinus > Pinus taeda. The sequence goes on from APFE031110566.1 coordinate 24,233, forward strand.
TTCTTTCTATCATTGAAATCATAGTATGTGAACTTTAGCTCCGGAATCTTCCCAAGGGTTTCTCCAATAATTTGTATTGACTCTGGCAATAAAGGTGTGAAGATGCCATACTTTGCATCCTTCGATTCTTTTACTGGTTTTGCATTCGGTTTTCTTGTTGGAATATATGGTGGGAGAGGCAATGGAAATGATGTGCCATCCATTTCCATTTTCACTTGCTCTGCTTCTTCCTTACTATCTCTCACTTTCTCGGGCTCAATAGGCCCCTTCTACCGTTTCTTCTTCGTTCTTTGTTCTTTGGTCATTTTCTTTTGCAGAGATTTTTGTTGCATGCGTGATGATGCTGCTACGAGTGGTAATGTTTTTGCGAGCATCTCAAGTGATGCCAGTGCAGATGCTACTTCCATGACTCTAGCTAAGCCCTTCTCACTAAATACATGAATAAATTCTTCAGTCGTCAGGATATTCATGTGAAAATTTATGCAACTTCTTCGCAATAGCAATATTTGAATTCTCAATTCAGCAAAGTGCAAAATCTAGGTGGGACGCAACTTTTTATAACAAATCTGAATTTCTAACCCCATCATTAGCTCAAATTGTGTTTAGTAATTACATATATATCCCTAGATCTGGTCAATCTGTCCTCATAAATGCATCTTTCCACGTTTTTTAATGGCAACTTTCCTTTTTAACGGTCATATTTTCCTAGCAAACTTCCCATATTGTAATGAAGCAACCCGTTTTACAAAGAAAATTTGACATAATCCAAACTGTAGTGATGTAACTTCCTACATCGAAGTTCTCTCTGTAGCTTAATTTATAATCCAGTGCCCACTTTCAACTGCATGTGGCACTAAGACTTTTCTCCTTTCTTCAAAGCGAAGCTGTAGGGGAAGGGTTGTCCCTGTAGAGCTTCAAACTGCTACCATTTACTCTTCCTTGAACCAATTCTCCATTTAGTTTGTTAATTGAACTACCCCTCCATCAATAATATTCTTGATAATGTATGGGCCCAACTAATGCATCTTTAATTATCCTGGAAATTTTACAAACTTACTGTTATAAAAGAGACATCAGTAATATTCTTGATAATGTATGGACCCAACCAATGCATCTTTAATTTTCCTGGAAATTTTACAAACTTACTATCATAAAGGAGTACAAAGTCTCCTACTTGGAACTTCTTCTTCTTAATATGTATATCATGTCAGGCCTTTTCACTTGCTTTTTGTACCTGTTGATGAAATCCTACTATAAATCTATCTTCCTCCAAAGCAAGAAACTATGACATTCTTTCCTCCATTATATCAAGGTTTTCCATATCTGTAAAAGTTAAAGTCCTCAGGCTAGGCATGATGTACTCCATGGGAATCATAGCGTCTTTCACATAAACTAACCTGAAGGGTGTATGACCTGACAATGTTTTACATGTGGTCCTATAAGCCCATAATACTGCTGGAATTTAAGGTCCCGGTCATATCTATACACATTGCATACCTTAGTAAGTGCATTCTCCAAAATATTATTAAATCCTTCTATTGTTCCATTGGCCTGAGCGTGATAAGAGTTACTCTTCTGATGGTAAACTTGGAACTCCTCAGTCAATGCTTCAATAGTCTTATTTAGGAAGTGTGAACCTTGTTCACTCATCAAAATCTTTGGACATCCAAATCTAGACAATATGTACTCAAAAATAAAATTTGCAGCAGTCTTTGCATTATAGACCCTTACTGGTTGTGCTTCGGCCCATATTTTCGAGTAATCAGTCGTTGTAATTATGTACCTTGCACCAATCCTCTTTCTAGGTAGGTTAATGGGTTAACAAAATCAATGGCTCACTTATCAAAGGCCTACAATGTAACTTGTGGTACCAATGGCATCTCATCTCTCCTAGAAGGCTTCCCTATTCTTTTACACACATCACATGCTCAGAAGTACTTCTTCGCATCTTTATGTAGTGTAGGCCACCACAATCCTGCTATCAAAATCTTTTTCACAGTAGCTTTTCATGCATAGTGTCCACCAATTGCACCCCCATGAGCCTCTACTAGAATCACCTATCTTTCTTGTTCAAGAACATACCTGCGCAGTATCTCATATGGTCCAATCTTATATAGCTGTCCTACTATTAATGAAAAATCAGTTGCCTTAACCACTAATTCTTTCTTTTGTTGTGTAGTATACTATGAAGGAGCCATTCATGTGTTCAAAAACTCAATGATATCTTTGAAATGGTCATCTGCAACTCTGATTGCAAATAACTGCGCATCAGGGAGATTATCCTCTATGATGGTTGGTTCTTCCCCTATTTCTAGTCTTGACAAATGGTTAGGTCATACATTTAGTCTCCCTATTTTAACAATGATCTCAAAGCCATATTCCTGGAATAACAGTAACCATCTACAAATATTTCCTCCTAAGACAAGCTTATTAACCAAATACTTCAATGTAAAATGATTTGTAAACATTCTAAAATTGTGACCCCAGCAAATAGTGTCTAAACTTCTGCAAATCATATACCATGGCCAGTCATTCCCTCTCTGTATTGGTGTAATTATTTTCTGCTTTAGATAACTTTCTACTTGCAAAAGTTATAGGATGATTAATCTCTTCTGCACCGGGTTGTGCCAGTACCACTCCCAAAGCTATACAAGAGGCATCTACATGGACATGGAGTTCCTTATTCCAATCAGGGAACATTAGTATAGGTGTAGCTACCATTTTTTATTTGAATATATTGAGGCTCTTCTCACATTCTTCATTCCACTGAAAAGTTATATCATTTTTCAACAATTTCTCCATAGGTGTAGTGATCTAAGCATACCCCTTGATGAATTTCCTGTAATACCTAGTATGTCCCAACATAGTGTGAAGTTGTCTTACTGTCTTAGGTGGAGGCAAGTTCACAATGATAAAAATCTTAGCAAGGCCCACCATTAGTCCTTGCTTACAAACAATACGCCGAAAGGTACACAAAATATGCGCTTCTTTAGGTTCAAAGAGATCTGATATTGTCTACATGTGTTGAACATAATTCTTAAACTTCCAACATGTTTGCTCAACAATCCAAATGTTATCCAATTATCAAAATATACCTCTAAAAACTTGTGGATGTATTCCTTAAAAGCTGCAACTACCACCCTAGAAAATAAAGCAGGGGAATTTTTTATCCAAAAGGCATTACTATGTATTGATATGAGCCCCATTATGTAGCAAACGTGGTCTCATGTCGATCTTCAAGTGCAATCCTAATATGATGATATGTTGAGAATCCATCTATAAATAACTATGATTCCTGACCTCCTACATTTTCTAGCACTTCATCTGTGAAAGGGGTAGGGAAGGGATCATGTAAACATGCATCATTTAACCTTTTGAGATCAACACAGATCCTAATCTCTCCTTGAGTCTTCTTCTCTTGCACTACCATAGGACTCACCCATTCTAATTCTTCTAATGGTTCAATAATTCATGTTGTTATCATCTTATCAAGCTCTAGTTTCACTTTCTCCTTATACTTCAGTTTCATCTTGTATGGTCTTTATTTTACAGGCTTCGTATCAGGCTTAAGGGGAATCTTCATGACTCCTAGATTTCCTATTATACCCTTCATCTTTGAAAACTTGGTGGGAAACAGTTCTTGATATTCATGAAGCAACTTTGTAACTTTAATGACTGTCTCTTCATCCCAGTAGTCTCCTATCATTGCAAACTTGGGTTCCTTCTCTGATCCTATGTTTACCTTCTTGGTCTTCATTGGCTTTGTTATGTCTAGTATCTCTAGCTCAGGTCCAGTTACTTCGTGGTATCCTTTTGACTCTGCTATGCCGATGTTGTGAGGATCTTCTTCTCATCTACAGTAAGGTTATAGCACTCCAATGAATTTTCTATCTGCACAGCCCAATCAGGTTGTTGGCATGTAAGTGGGATTACATTTTCAAAGAGCCTATTCTTAACTGTCTGAAGGGCCAAATCTATGTATGGGAAATCGTCCTCAAAGATGAATGTTAATATGAAGCCATCAACTATGTCTACCTAGTTTACTGTACCATGTCAAAGCTCTATTTATAGGTACCAGTTCTTAGGGATTGTGTCTAATGTATGAATGAATCCATGTACCCATTCTTGTTGTGGAATCTCCTTCCATGTTGTAGTGGATAGTTGGATATGCTTCCTAGGATTATTTTCACCGTCACATTTCATCTCCATCTTTGTATCTATTTGTCCAAACCTTATCCCCATTAGTCTTTGACATCCCTGCCAACCTCCTATATTCTTCTTGCATGCATTCCACCATCTAGCAGAGGTAGATTTCAGGGCTATATCCAAGGTTAACAACCTTCTATTTTCTGGAACTTTTGATGAATCCAAGGGAACAATTACTCTCATATTGTTTCCTTCAAATATCATCTATCTCTTCTTTAGATTAATTATGGCCATATTTTCAATTTCTAAGTCAATTCCAAGCAATGCAGGATAAGGGTTACTATCATCGGCAATCTCTATTACTTCAAAATCGACAGTAGTGCGAACTCCTTTGATATCCACTATGAAACCTGGTAGTCTTCCCAGAGGGAAGATCTTTTTCTTATTTTCCATCCTTAACTAAATAGGTGACCACTATAGCTTTGGCTTACCCATTCATTCCCACATCTACTTTGTCAAGACATTAGCATCATATCCCAAATCCAGAATAATTTTATCCATCTCACACTCTCCTATTTGTGCACTAAGCCTCGTTTCTTGTCTGGTTCTCTTCTGTCGATGTAAATTATTGACTGTGTGCATCTCACTTCGTGGTGTTTCTTTGGATGCACAGGAATATATCAACTCCTGAATCCCTTCTACAACCTTTTGATCTCTTAACAATTGCATACAAGTCTGCATAAAATACTTTAATATACCTACTTTATTTGTTCAATATTGGCCTTGTGTCAGAGCTCGGTCATGTGTCGAAGTTGATGACACATCGCAGATACTTTTCTGATTAGGCTTTGGCCGTGCACCAGAGGTCGAAGCTCCAACATCTATAAAACTTCGCTTTGCTTCCATAAATACTTATTTTTCTTTCTAAATATCAAAAACAAGAACTTTCTCAGCAGTCTTTCTGACCCATGCACTTTCATATTCTTTCTTTTCATCCACTTTATCACTATCGTCCACAGCTCCACCTCTAGTGACAATACTAATTCGAGGTTCATTGATCCTCCTTTCAACAGTCATCATTTTAATATTTCTCTTCGGATGTTGATTTCTTTTTTCTTGCGTCTTCACCATAAGCACAGGACATTTTTGAATTACATGGTCAAAGGATTTACAGTACTTACATGTTGTTGTGGGGTTCTAGCAGTCTCTCGCAAAAAGAATAGACCTGGTTGGCCACAGTTATAGCAAACGATATGTCCATGTCCTTGACCAGCTCCACCACCTCGATTTCTTCCTTGGTAACCTCCTTGACCATTGTGTTGTCCATTGTCCTCATGTTCATGCTATTCTTCTTGCATTCTATAAGTGTCAGCACTGCACTCCATCATTAGTTCGTAAGCCTGACAATTATTCTCATCATGTCCTGTTGATCTATATAATTTACAATATAGATTCCTCGAAGTCTATACACATTTTTGTAACAAGTAACAATCTTCTAAATGATGTTGGCCTCTAGTCTTACATATTTTTCACCACAGGATGGATCCTGCATTCAAGGGATTCGGTGCCCCACCAGCCATGTAATTTTAGAAGATAGGGCATTGTTCTTTAGAATGGCCATCCGTTATGCACTTCATACACCATACTTCTTCTCTAACTTCTTTTCTTTTTTTGATGTCTTGTATCTGTAGGGTTAGGTTCGCCAGTTGATTCTGAATCTGTTGCATTCATGCATTAGTATGTCATATAGGCGAAGCTTCCAATTTCATTGCAATATATAGAGCTTCAGCTTGATTTTATATCTTTATTTGCGTTAATGGCAATCTGATATGCGGTAGCAGTGCAACTATAAACCTTTCTTGATGTTGCTGCAGGGCTATGTCAAAGCTTACTTGATCCAATAACACCTTAAATCTCTGATCAAACTCCCAAACAGACTTAGTAGGTTTCTCTTTGATTTATTTCAACTCGGTGATGCACTATGACTCAAACTTCGGCTTCTTAAACTCTCTTATCAGTGTTGTTTTAATATCTGCATATGTTTTGTTCTAATTATTTGAATACTTCATATACCATGTCAATGCTCTATCTCAAAACATCATGACGAACTATGCTTTCTTTATATTCTCATCGTTGACCTGTTTCATTGTCCATACAACTTCACATAAAAACCAGAACCGTTATGGATCCTCCAATCCAGTTCCTTTGAAAACGGGTAGCTTAATATTGCCAGCTATACTTCTTCTTGGAGGGGGAGGGGAGGGGTAGGGGGAGAAGTAAAGGGAGGGGAATGGGGGTAAGAGGGGTAGAGGGAGGGGAAGGGGGAGGGGGAAAGCCAAAAACACCTTGGTTATTACTAGATTCTGGCTTCTACGAACTCTTAGGCTAGAAGGGTGAATATTGTGAAGCTACCTAGGGGTTATCAGGGAGTCTTTCTTCTCTTTCACTTTTAGATTCACTTAAAAGAGGACTATAATCAGTCTCTATAAATGTATTTGGGTCTTTTCCACAAGATCTCTTTCTGGTATCTACTCTATATCTCTTTCCACTTCGCGTTACTCCGATCTCTTTCTCATATTTGTTCTTTCTTCTTCCAAACATAAGCAAACTAGCAATCTAGTTACATGTGTAAAACTCCCTTTTTACACAGAAGCATCATAATCCAAAGCTTCATAGATTTTAAATACTTACCTCACGGTCGTTTGAAGAATCAATGTTCTGCTTCGATGTAGGACATGGTTGGGTCTATGGTGAACTCAATAATGAATCCTCCCAAGATTCTATCAATCCATAAATCAACAGCCCTAGAAATCCTTTTGTCAGTGCTCTTGAGACGCAATATTAGTTCAGGAGTCCACACCGTAGGTTCTTCACCCTTAAAATAGTTTTCCTTTCAGTTCACCTCGATATCCACTCATACAGCTCGATAGGAAATGAAGTGAAGAAAATCTCATATTGATCTGTAAAAATATAATTCTGTAACCAAGCTTTGGATGTCAGATAAGGGTTTCTGTTTTCATGATCTGGAAATTCTTGCTTTTTCAGGTCTATCCAGTCTTGAATCTCTTTCTTCAATGGGTACCACATACACATATCCCTCAAACAGATCCTGGTCCCAGCAACGGAACCATTTTTTGGCATGATTTGGGTTGACCCAGGTTCAATCTATACTGCACACCAACAAAACCCTCAATCACTGGCCCTTTTGGCAATGACCTACAAGAAGATCGTAGTCTCACCCAAAGTGACTATGGGGGGATGAAAAACTAGGTTTTTGCAGCCTTGGAGGATTAGGATATGTTGTATTATTATGTTATCTTATTCTTAGCATTCATAAATCACTTCGCCACATTAGAGTAATCACTTAAACATGCCATATCAAATCATTTTTTCCCCAAGGAAAAAACGGTAATTTTCATTGATAGGAAGAAATTACATATTGTAGATGTTGTGTCGCATATGCTATATAGTGAGTTTGTTCACCTATCAAAAATAATGTATCAAAAGATCTATGGATCTCCATGCAGGAAGAACATTTCTTCAATAATTTCGAAGTTCAAAAATCTCCACGCAAGCAGTACAGTTTTTTTTGCCTTTGTATACAGCTAATATGATCGAGATATACATATGCACTGATAAATTATGCAACAAAATGATCCAGGTGGATGTTGGTGGCCACCCACCTATCCCATTTGGACCCCCACAACTGTCTCTTTCAGTTTTTCAGTTTTCGTAATTGTAGCACAATTTACTATTTTTAGCAGTTTTTTCGGGTCCTGAACTTCCAGAGCTGTTTTGAGGCCATAAACGACGTTTTTTGGGGAAATCTGGGGGCAACATAGTCCATCCCAAAGTGGTATTTCTTAGATAGATCTTTCTAAAGAGCTATCATACGCGTCAAACGGAGATCGTATGCCAAAGTTACGACCCCAGGAAATTGATGTACCAATTTACCCAAAACGGAGCCCAGAATTTGGCGTTTCATCTTCTAGGGTTAGGTTTTGGAATGTGAAGGGTTTTCCATTGTTTCTCAAAAATAAATAGGCCTTTGAGCCTCATTGTAACACAGTTCGGAACAATTCAGAGGCATGTAGCTGCCACATCTCTTCTCAGAGATAAGCTACCATCGCCCTAGCTGGTTTATTTCCATTTCTGATTGTAAGCATATTTCGATATTTTCCATTAATGAAATGAAGCATTATTTCCGCTGCATATTTGTGTATATGGTTACCTCTGTATTTTATTGTGTTCCTGTTTAAATCCGGATCACAAAAATATAAACATGTAAAATCAGGCCCCTCTAGGCCATTTATGCTCTATAGCCCATGTATGGTCGATGGTAGTGTTGATAGAGATCATCATCCCTCTGCTCCTGAATCACCCATGTACCACGAGGTCAGTTCACAGCTTCCTTGGATAGCTGATCATAAATCTGGTTGTGTTCCCTTTATATATGGTGACAAACAAAATGATCAAAATGTGCAATGGATCTGTGTGCCTCTTCCAGAATGGGTCTCAGAGAATAAGCATGACAAATAGATGTATTGTTTGTCCAGTTGATAACATTCTTGGAGTCCCCAAAGATTTGGATATTCTTATAGTGTTTCTACATGGTGAAATGAAGGAGATGTCTGAGGGTGATCAGCTCGGCATAATTATTTGTGCCCCTTCCCAGACCCATTTGGATTTTAAATAAATGAGAATTAGAGAGGTATATGATATCTCCCCCCCGACACCCTTCATCCTGGGCAGACCCGTCGAAATAAGCCGAGGGGTAGTCTCAGTTGATGGCCTCAGGGACTATGTTCCTAGAGGGAGGAGAAGCATCATCATCAGGGATGGTAGTATAGGTGGCCAATATGCTAGAAGAGCTAGAGAGCCAATTAGTGATGGTGTTCTCGAAAATATATTGGTTTCGTGTTATCCAGATAGCCCAACATAAAAGGAGGGGGATGTTTCTGGATTTATTTAGGACAACCGATGTCCACCAGGATAGTCATGCATCCATTACAGATGTTCCCTGCCATCAACTATGGATATTGATGGCACGAAGGGTTGTATTCCACATATCCACAGTGATCGAGCAAAATAGGAAGAGGTGATCAATAGTTTTGGAGCTATTCTTACATATGCAGCACCAAGATGGTCCGTGGAAGGCTTGCTTATGTAGATTGTCCCCTATAGGGGCCTTGTTCCTGAGCATTGTCCACATGAATAGTCGCGATCTGGGTGGCACCTTAAGTTTCCATGGTTGACTCCACCAATGCTCAACAATCGGTGGTCAATGGTCTTTAGAAATACATAAGTATCCTTCCTTTGGAGAGTATTTACCATTTTTTGCTCGGGCCCATACAAGCTCATCTTCCCCCTCTATAATCCTAATGTGCGATTCAGTCAGAGCAGCATTGTATTCGCCCCAATGGTGATGCTAGATCTATGGGAGATGAAGGCGATGAGGGGTCTTCCATGCTTATTGGAATAGAGTAGTATGCTCTGGATCTGCGATGTGGTTAGTGTGTATGATACCAAAATTGTTGAGTAGGAGGGTCAGATCCTGTGGGAGCCTGTGTGAGTTACCGCTACCAATCTAGAGATCCAAACCAATGCGCACGGATGAGCCTGACTGAATTTTCCATGTGATCCCATCTCGGATGAGAGGCAGGGAGTTTATTACTGCTTTCCAAATGATGGGTATCCCAGTTTTGTTCCAATTGGGTTGTATGATCCAGTCCATCATGTTGTGGGAGGAAATGTATTTCGAGTAGGCCACCCGTGTCCATAAGCTGCTTATGGTAACCAGCTGACATCCCAATTTAGCAGCCAGAGCAGAAGAGAAATGGTCCAGTCTCTTAATTCCCCATCCACCCCATTTCTTTGTTAGAGCTAGTATCTCCCATCTAGCCCAGGCAAATATTCTTCCTGTCTGTTTTCCTTTCCAAAGGAATTTGCAACAGAGATTTTGTATTCTAGTAAGTATGCCCCTAAGAATCCAGGCTAGGGACATCAAATATACAGGAGTGGGTTCGAGTACAGCTTTAATAAGGACCAATCGTCCTGCGCTGGAGAGTTACTTATGGTGCCAAATATTAAATCTTCTCTTGAGTTTGGAGATCAACTAGGTCCAATCATCAATCTTGTAACGGTGTGGTTTTAGCTTGTATCCCATATATCTAAGACCATCATCCAAATTTTGGAGAGTGAATGGGAATCTGTGCAGGGAGAATTGTATTTCATGTGATGAGAAGCTTGAAGCCATGACGCTGGACTTTATACAGTTAATCTCCATACCTATTGTTGTTCTAAATATGGCCATGATGTTTTGTAGGCCAGTCAGATCCCCAATACCTCCATTGAGGAAGATCAACACATCATCAACAAAAAGTAGATGTGTCAATATGCAATTGTATGTGATCTTGATACCCTATAGTCTCCCCGTCTTGTGTTCTTCCAAGATGAGTCTGTTAAGGCCCTCCATAATGAGCAAAAATAATAGAGGGGAGAGTGGGCACCCTTGTCTAAGTCCCCTTTTTGAGTGAAAAAATTGGGACACCGATCCATTGATAAAGACACTGAAAGTTATATTTGCTATGCAGCACATAATCCAATTTATAAACTCTATGGGGAAACTGAGATGATTTAAAAAGCATTCTAATATATAACTAGCTAGCACGATTAAATGCTTTGGAGAGATCTACTTTGTGTATCATACCTTCTAATTTCTTCATCCGAATGGAATGCAACACCTCTTATGCAATTCCTACCACTTCATGAATATTTCGGTCCCGAAGGAAAGAAAATTGTTCAGAGGAAATGCGAGAGGATAAGATGGGGCGGAGGCGATTTGCTATGATTTTGGAAATGATCTTGTAGATAGAATTATAGAGGAAATGGGGCAAAAGTCATCAAAGGAGTCAGGGTTTTCGGATTTAGGGATGAACGCTATGAATGTGGAGTTGTAAGCCTCGTACATTCGCCCAAAGATTCTGCAATCTTCAATGACCTTGAGAAGGTCATCTCCAAGGAGTTCGAAGAAAGCAATATAGAACTCAACCGACCAACCATTTGGTCCAGGGCTCTTGTCTCTCTTGAACCATTTCAGTGTGGCTTCAAGCTCCCCCAAAGTAACAGCGTTATTGAGGTCCATAGCATCCTCCTGATCAATGAACCTAGGAAGCAATTGAGCCACTCTAATGATTTCAGCCAGTGTTGCAGTGGAGGGGGGCTTTGTAGAGTTACTTGAACTGTGATGTGCCAAGGGAGGCTATGTGCTGAAAGGAGTTCACTCTAATGCTCTGTTCATTATTCAAATGTCAAATGATATTAATTTCTTTTCGTCCATTGGCAAACTTATGATAAATTTTTGTGTTATCATCACCTTCTAGTAGCCAAATGGCTCTGCCTCGCAACCTCCATGTTTCTTCTCTGTCTTTTAGGATTTTGCCTCTCTATGCTACCAGGGTTGTGAGCTTCTCCTTTTGCTCAGGTGATATATATCCCCTACCATGCTCATCTTCCAAAGTAGCAATCTCAGCTTCAGTGCTTCTCAAGGTTTGGTCATCCTTCAGTCTCTTGTTGTGTGCTCAACTTTTGGATAGTCTCTTCATATTGCTTAAATTGTGGGAAAAACCTTTTGCTATGTTCCCTCCCGCAGTAGGTGGATGGGACTTCCAATAATCAGTAACAAGTTTGATGTAGTCAGCATATTTTAACCATGTTGAATTGAACTTAAATGGTGCTTTAGGCTTGTTCATACCTCCTCTAACTTCAAGGTATATAGGCACGTGGTCAGACAAGCCCCCCGATCCAACCCACTGCCTATAGTTATACCCCATACCCATAAGTCGCTTTTTAAGGAGGAAGCAATATAATCTTCTGGCCATCCTTGCCTCCCTAGTCCTCCTGTTCCTCTAGGTGAGTTGTAGTTTAGCTGTTGGAATATCAATTAGGCCATGGTCCTCCAAAACATTGTCAAAGAAATCTGATAGCGGATCAATCTGAGCATTATGTCCCCATGATTCTGAATAACTAATTGAGAAATTAAGATCTCCTCCTAGAATAAGATTGTCCACTTGCAAGAGACTAGAGCTAAGAAGTTGCTCCCATAAGGGTCCCTGGTTTTGACATGGACAATATACATTAATAAGTCTTATGTATGTGCCTAAATCAGATGAATAGATGTTCGCCCCAATATAACTAGATCCCCCCCCCCCCAAATGTTACATAACTTGATAGTCTTGGAATTGAACCCCATTGGTATGCCTCTTGATCTCCCGTTTACATCAAGGGCATGAAAATGCGAGCCGAGGAACATGGATTCAAGGAGGTGAGTGATGGATTTTGCCAATCCCGAGGTCTCATGTAGAAATATGACATCTACCCGCTCAATGGTTAGAAGCCTCTGAAATGCTAGTTTTTTTCAGGACTAGCTAACCAACGACAGTTGTAGGAGAGCAGCTTCATGAGCGAGAGGACACCAGGGTGTTCTGTGCTCTAAGAACCTGGTCAATAGTTAATTGGTGTCCCAAAATTACCTCCACACCGCCTATTGTTTGGCTTTAGATAGGGAGGAGGGTCTGCCTTAAGGAGTTTTTGAAGGGATGGGAGGAGATATGATGCCAATGCCCATAGAATCAAGTGGGAAAGATCGAGAAAGTGATCTAAGATGGTAAGTGTGAGAGTGAGACCCTAACTTTGAGTCGAAGGAATGAGCAAAGGAGGTCACCTCCGAGAAGGATGGAGGGGTGCAGGAGAATGTGGGGGGCTTGGCTGCAGAGTGCATGCCAAGGAACGAGGAGCCAGGCAAGAAGATGCAACACGTTGATGACCAACTGAGATAGATGAAGAAATACAAGACGTAGAAGTAAAATTTACAGTGCAAGGAGTAGAAAAAGACATACCCGATAGAACGCAGCCACCCGAGCCCTGGTCATAGGAGGAGAGGATGGCCGAATGGGAGCATTGTCACACTTCTTCAGATTCTCCAAGGCCACCTTAGTAGCTACTGCATCAAAGTTGGCTCATTGTTCAGGTGTCCTGGTGGATTTGGTGGGGATCATCTTTCCCTGGTCCGCTGCTTTGGTTGTCTCGTTCAGAGGGAAATCCTTAAATAAATTTCCAACCTTGTGGCACCTCCTGCACCTGAAGGGTACCCCCTCATAATCAAGGATCTGTAATCGAGTGTTATGTTTCTAGTGTAGAGTAATGTGCTCTTCCAAACCCTCCCTAGTATCTAGATGAACCAAAATCCTTGCATATGCCATGTTGCCCGAGGACAAGTAAGAATTGTCGTGCTCTAGATAGCTTCCCAAGGCATTCCCAATGCGCTTAAAAATGTCCTCAAACCAGAAGTATAGGGGCAAACCTAGTAATCTGACCCACAATGGCCCTGCTCCCTCTCAAGGTCGAAGAGAGGGTTCCATATTTTGAGTAGCACAAGGGTTTTCTCAATATGCTAGAAGCTAGATAATACCTAAGTGGTATGTTCGGCCCTAGAAAAGTGCAATGCAAACCATCCCTGGATGAAGGTTTATACAAATGGCAGTTCAGTCACGTAATGCCCCCAAATCTATATAGTTCATTGCCTGAGCCTAGCCATGGTGTAGTTCTACCCTCGTACTCTGCCCACCAAAAACCTATCAGCAGTTTCCATGGCTTCACCCCATTGAATGTCCTCTCCTAAATGAAGTGCAATATTCTGATTCCTGGCCTTAACACACTTCACCTTTTTCCCTGGCATGTGGCCCTTGCTAGGTTCTTCAGCTTGTTGTGCCCTCAGAGGGGGATTCTGAATGTTTGGACCAGGTACAAAGGGGTGTGCTTCCAAGTCGGGAGGAAAGCCAGCAAAACAGCATGAGGAGGGAGGCGCCAGATGATGAGGAAAAGGGGGTCTGTGAGGTAATATAGAGGGTCCTCCAGCAGGGGCAGTTGAGGGATAATGTGAGGAAACGTCAACCTGTGGGTGAAATGGGTAACCCGACGGGTCAATGGGGGGGTCAGGGCTGATGCAGCTAGCCATAAATTGTAGGGATGTCGGCAATGCGGGGGGAGTAGCAGAAACTGGCCAAGGTAGGCAGTCATCAGGTAGAGAAACGACAGACAGGAGGGACCTGAAACCGATGATGAGGGAAAAAGGACATCCTATAGGTCAGTGTTTTTAGGGAATAATCCTTCCGATATCGGGGGAGGAGACGTCTAGATGGAGACATTGGCATATGGGTCCTCAAAGTAATCAACCTGTTTGAGCTCCATGCCTTAACTACCCGAACATTACATGCCAACTACCACCAAGAACCGTGATTTGTTTTCTACGTAACTGCACCGTTAAGGAGGGTAAACAAGAACAGGAGTGATCACAGGTGAAAGGGAGGTAACGGCAACGAGGAAGCATACAAGCTGGTACCGTAATAGGATTGTCAGGTGTGGGCAGGTGTTCAAGCTCTGCAGAGAGTAAATTATTCCAAACCTTAACCCGCATCAGGATCCAGCCAAGAAGTTACCTAGAGCTCCATCTTCCTCTCTTCTCCTTGTTCACCTTCATGCCATATCAAACCATAAACCATAATTGTGTTGAAATAAAATGCAACTATAATAATTGGTACTCTACAATAGATAATAATAAAATTATACACATCAAACACCAAATTACTGTGGTTCACCCCACTGTGAGGCTATGTCCACAAGAATTGTTGCTAATATAATGAATATTTGGACAACAAACAGTTCTTGGCCTGCGCACTAAGCTGCAGGTTTTCTGCACACTTAGCTGCAGACTCAGGCCTCTACCCACTAAGATGCAAAGCCTCTTCTTCGCTACCAAATTACATTTCACAATAATTCACTCCTAACATTGATCTGGATCTAATTCAAGATGATTATCTTCTTATTACCCTATATATACTATTACATCAAATGGTTGCATCATCAAAATACCATGGACTTCCTAAAATAAGAAGCTATGGTCCCAAAACCCATTGATCCTTTACAAAATCGTGCACTTTTACAAAAATGAGGGGCTTCAACCCACCCCGAAGCCCTTACATCGCATGGTATATTTACTTCCTCAAACTGCTCTCCGCTGCTCCACTGTGCAGTCCACTTCGCGCTCCACCCCACAAAATAGGAAGTCTTTACCAAAATCTAGGCCAAGTTGGGATGTGCTCAACATGTTGCAAGACATAAGAAGAGGAAGAGGACATGTCCTGTGTTCCATACGCAAGTGCAGTCGGTAACCTAATGTATGCAATGGTTTGTGTTAAACTAGACATTGTGCATGCAGTGGGAGTATTGACAAGAATTATGTCAAAAACAAGGAAGGAGCATTGGAGAGTGGTGAAGCAAGTTTTCAGGCATTTTTGTGGCACTAGTGATTATGGTCTGTGCTACCAAGGAAGGTCAGGATTGGACACAGTTTTAGACATTTGTGGCTCTATTGATGCAAATGGGGCTGGAGATCTGGATCGAAGAATATCTACAAGTGGGTATGGGTTTAACCTCTTTGGAGGTGCAATTAGTTGGATGAGCAAAAGACAAACTATAGTGGCACTTTCAACTACAGAGGCAGAATACATGGAAGAAACTCATGCAAGCAAGGAAGCAGTTTGGTTGTAGAGATTGTGTTAGTATGGGGTTAGTACAATGAGCTATAAGGATAGACTGTGACAGCCAAAGTGCAATTGTCTTGGCAAAAAACCCTACTTATCATTCAAATACAAAGCACATTGATGTTTAGTATCACTTTGTGAAGGATATGGTTGAGGGAAAAAATGTGATGTTGGTAAAGGCAGACACTTTAAAGAATGTTGTAGATGCATTGACGAAGTCTGTGAGCATTGACAAGTTTTCTTGGTGTAGAGAAACAATGGGTGTTGAAGGGCTGGACCAATGACTAAGCTCTCTTATGCCCCCTATGTGGAAAAGAAAACAAGTGTGAGAATATTGGGTGTGGGTTATTTTCTTTCCATGACTAGTCTCACGTGCAAGGGGGGTGATAGTCCTCCCTATTCGTTGTGTTGGGCACAGCAGGGGGGGTGCAGCCCCCCCATCAGGGGGGTTTAAGGGGGTAGTATCCCCCCTTTATGGGGTATGTGGTAGTGCCCCGAGAAAAAAAAAATGGACCCTATATTAGGTGGGCGGACCTACCTATGGTTTTGTGCATGGGTTTTGCACATGGTTTTGGGCATAATGGTTTTATGCCCATGGTATTTTGCAGATCCGGTCAAGGGAACTAAGATTATGTTTTAATCTAGGGTTAATGGATCGGGATTTATGAATACTTCGACATGTATATATATGTATTGTAACATTGAAAGAAATATAGTTAAAAATCCATTTGGTAGTCTCATTTTGGGATCCAAGGGAAATCCCTTTGTATTTTTTTATATTCTCGTCATTGTTTATTTTTTGTTTCTAGAATTTGTCTATAGGTAATTTATTTACAGGGTTAAAGCCTACAACAATTTGGTAGGCTCCAAAGTTTGAATGTAGTGAAATTTTGGAGGGTGTTGTAGTAGTGACAACACCACCACAGTTGTATCTCTTCCAGGGTTAACATTTATGCTTGCCATTTCATGACTTGAGTCTAGAATCTTGGCAATGGAACCAATGTTGTAATCTAGGGAAAAGAATACATAGTTACAAGTAGCATAGACATCAAATATTCACATAGAAAAGTATATAACAGAAAGGAAAAGAAGAGATACAAGTAGTGGAGAACCAAAAGGAACACACTTTATATTATATCTCTTAAAATCCAAGTCAAACTGATACACCAATACATAGATAGATACTTGTACCATGTCGAGGCAGTTACAAAAGTGTAATTTCCCAACCAGACTCTTAACTAATTTAACTTATCTTAACAACCATCTTTACATTACCTACTTATCCAACTCGACTCAGTCAACTAGCCCCTCCAATAATTAAAGTTTATGGTTATGACACATCTTTAATCCTTTAGGAAATATGGTCAATTTTGTGTGCAAGATATTCAAGTTGTTATTTTTACTTTTGCGCATTCCTTCATATTGTATTTAATTGCTCATATCATTTAGGCTTGCAGGTCCGCAGCAACTTCTATGGTCACTTCACTTAGTCCCTACCTTCTAGCTAGTTAGATTTGGAATAGGATAACGTCATCCTTGAATTTTGCTTTTCATTATAGTCTTTGCATTTGCTTTGTTTTCTTGTTTCTGCCTGGCTTGCTATTTTTCTTGTCTTCTCTTTCTTGTCTTATCATGTATTTTCTTTCATGTTTTGTTCAATAAGATTGTGCATGGAAACTGCTCTTGTCTGGCTCAAGAAAACAATGTGGCAAAGTTTTGAAAAGGCAATTGTGATGACAAGCAACTCTTGGTTAATTTGTCTTCCTCTTCTTTGTTTGGGCCTACATATCTTTAAAAGTCGAAGATGTCTAAATGGAAAATATGATTCATTCAAATAAAAAGCTATAAGTAGAACAACGATGCCTGTATCTATTTTAGGATCGTCATTCCTTGATATAGTGTGGTAAATGAATGGTGTTTTGCTTGTCAATCCAATAAAGTAAAGAAGAGAAAGGAGAAAAATTAAGAGCGAGCATATTAATTCCAAAAGTATATAACAGTCTTTGAAGGAGTAACTTCTCTCACTCTCAATAAGTCGAGATTCCCCTTCCAACCTAGCGATATAAAAGCTGATAAAATTGTTGGTTCAGGTGCACAGCAGAATTAAATAAACACATAGCAATTTACAAGCACATAAACACAAGAATTAACATGGTTCACCCAACCAATCTGGGCTACGTCCACCAAACATAGGCATCAGGAATATATTAATCAAATTGGAGATTACATCAAGAAATCCTCACACTCTCTTAGCAAATCATCCGAATGATTGCCTGTTATATAGCATAGAGAATCTAAAAGCTTCATAACTCCCTCACATCAAATATAGGAGGCATTAACTCCCTCCCAACAACCTGGAGCTAATTTAGGATCTGAATTCCTATTGTTGTCATCAACTGAGATTTTTCCTATTTTATTACAAACAGAAAATCTCAACAAAAATACCAATGAACATGTTGAAAATAAAATAAAGAAGCACAGCCAGAACTTACTCCTTAATCCTTGCCTAATTTAAATTAAAAACATAAATTTTTATTATACGAATTTTGAAATAATATGTCAAAACTCTATTAAGTTCCTACAGATTTTCATTCTCGCCATTTCCAAACATTTATTATAGCTGATATGCAATATTTTAATATAACCACTTCAATAGATACACTCTTTATAGCTATGGGATTTAAGTCTGCATTTTAACTCATCATTATGTCAATCATTTTCACGCAATATTTTGTTAAAAATTATTCAAGCTATGTAATTTGATTTACGGCCATAAAAAATCTTGAGACTAGCACGAAAATAGTTCTAGTTTAGCGATGTTAAGAGATTGAGTCTGGGCAATATTGCTTCTAAAACGCCTTGTTCGTTTCAGTCTCAGCAATAAAGAACCAAACAGCATCTTCTGCCGGCAATTATGAACATATCTACATGACAATTCTATTTTTAAATCTTTACATCTCAATGCATAGTTTTCTATTTCAACAATAAAATATTGATTTAGAGCATTTTCCACGCCTTTTAAGCCATTCTAGGTCAATGTTTTGTAACTTTAGTTGTTGAAACAATGAGAGTATAACAAATTTATCATCTTTCTAACTTGTTTTAACATATAATTATAAATTAAAAATTTAACTTTATTGATTTGAAAGTTAATTAAATATTTTTCAGTTTATTAATGTAGAGCAGCGAGTGTCAAGTTTTATCAGCACAATCAGTTGAAGATGGGCTTCGTCAATAAGACGACCCAGGATCAAACCTTACAAGGGTGGTTGCACCTTGTGTTAGGGGAGGAGATATGCTAAAAAACGCAGTCAACTTAGGGTAGGTGTGGCCCAAGCCGAGTGTGTTCCCCAGGTGACTTTGACAGATTAGATGCCCCTAGGTCCTGACTCCTCAAGCCACAAGTCAAGCCAAAAATTTTTCATTAAAACATTAAATTAGTTAAAAATACTCAATTGTGATCGGCAAAGCAAAGACATAAAATTGGAGTGAAATGACTTTTACTCTTATCCTAGAATTATCTTGACATGAATTTTGTCTTTTCAAAAAATACAAAAAAATACATACGTAGATGATAACATTTATATTTTTAAATATATTATTTATAATGTAATTTGTCAAAAAAAAATCTGTAACCAATATCCTAGAAATCCAAGGTTATCCTCAGCAGGGTTGGATTTCAATTCTAGTGAATAAGATTGGAGATCAACCCATTTTAGAACGAGAAGGCACCATCAACCACATGGGCAGACGGTCCATTACTAGAAATCATGCACCCGATGCGTTGTTCCAGTTTGGAATTTATTATTAATGAAAATAATTAAACATAATAAATTAAAATCGTTTCAATTACTTCTACCGCTCCAGTTGAAATATTCGTTTATTTAATCTGTAAGGTTCAAGAGGTAAATGGGGTAATCACACGAAGCATATTCCATTACCATTGAATTTTGCTTGTTAATTTAAAAAAAAATTACGTCCACCCTGAATTGAAATAAAAATAATAAAGTTAAACATGTGTATACATATTTTTTTATATTTCAAATTTATTCATAAATATAGCATCCAAACTTATGTCATACCATACTCTCAAGGAATATATATATATATATGTGTGTGGGGGAGAGGTATTATATAATATAGTTTGTGTTATTTAATTCTTTTATAATTTTAAGACACATGAAAGCGCTTTGGAGAGCATTCGTATAGGTTCATGAATAGGGTTTTAGAGGTCTTTATACAAATGTCTAATAATGTTTATGACAAGATATTTTGATGGCTCAAAATTTTTTATAATTTGTTACCATTCAAGTCAAGATTAGAGGTTATGGCCCAACCAATATATTAAGGTTAAACCAATAGAGCATTCGATAGGTTCATGAATAGGGTTTTAGAGGTTTTTATAGCTAGGTTTAATGTTTTAATTTGTACATTTCTAATAATGTTTATGACCAAATATTTTGATGGGCAAAAGTTCTTTTAATTTGTTAGTAGTCAGGTCAGCATTAGAGGTTAAAGCCTAATCAATATATTAAGGTTAAATTAATGAACAATAAGCTTGCTAATTATATGTAATTTTTTAAATTATTTTTGTATCATTTTAAATCTTTAATTTTGGAATCAATTCTAATTGTACTTGAGTATCGGTTAAGGGTATGCACCGACTATAATATTTACTAATATAATTAATTATTCAACATTATAATGTACATGATTTCATTTTTATTATTAATTCCAAATTTGTTAATAAAAATACCTGCATTTAAAGTTTCAATTATAGAAACCTTATGTTCATGGATGATATCTTATTGGGCATGAAAAGGAAAATCAAGCAAGGTATTATGAAGCCTCCAAAGGTGTGTGTATATATTTATATATGTTTGCATATTATAGCATAATTTTGAAGATTATCAAAAGATTTAAACTAGGGTTATAAAGGACAATATGTTCTATGACTAACAAGTCTTGAATGAGGTCTATCACTCATCTTTATTTTGAAAATTTTAAAGCTTCAAGAACCCATTATATTTTAGATGAAAATGGTCGGAATTAAGATATCTTCAACAAGAACACAATCTTACTGATGGGCTTCGGTATTGCAACAAGAATGTTGTAACTCCCAAAGTTACCGACTTTAATTATCAACCCGGGGTTCATACAAACTTAAGAGGTATCGGCACTATATGTGCAGCATACAATGTGCCATTCCTTCACTGTCATAAGGTAATGAAGTGTATGTAATGAAATCAAATCCTAAACTAATTGCAGAAAATGAAATGCTCGAAATGGAAACCTTAACCTATTGCAAAAAGAAAATACAAAGAAAGAAGTCTATTCTAATTTCATAAAGTAAAGATCATGAATTAAATGTCAACCATTACATTTCAAAGAGTTTAGATTCATTAATAGAGTTCATTGGATGTGGCAATCATCATTGTATTATCTATTTCATAAATTTGTCATTAGCCCAAATCGTTGAAATGTTTTGCATGGGTAAAGAGGCAAGTCCTAAGTGGTATTTAGTCTTACTTGATCATTGATTTAGATCCTAGATGTCATGATTCAACCCTAAGGGACCAAAACCAATCTTTTTGAGAAAATTTGGGCAATTATATACATGTTGGAAGAGTACTACAGGAAACAACAAATTTACCACAAGAAACTATAATTCACCAAATGACCAAGAAAATCAAATCCAAATTGGATGGGACAAAATTTGTTATTGAATAGGATGTCTTAGGCATCATTACAAGTGGAATCACTCAAAAAGACCTATGTTAACCCATGCTAAAAAATAGCAGAAAATTACTAATCTAAAATCTAGAAATTTGAGAACTAGTGAGCTAGTAAATCTATCAAATGCCTAACCTAATCAAGTGCAAATGCAATGGCATAATTTTTGTTATTAACTAGAATGTTTTTTGTGATTTATTTCAAGTGGGATCAACTCGATTGAAGCTTGTTAGCATGCTCTGAAAAATAGCATAAATCTACTATTATTTGCCACAAGGGACTTCCAAAAATCTAGATTTGGGAATAAGCAAACTAATCCAAGTAGCTCAATGATTACTATGACCTTCCAAAGTTGTTCCAATGATGAAATGATGCTTGTGATCTTGTAAAATAACTTGTTTCAACCATTTAACCCAATCCTACAACAAGAAATCATTAATACTAAATGAAGAAATAGAAAAAACACAAGAACAAGAGATGTATTTGAATAAGAAGTGAAAAGAAGAAAAGTAAATGGTACAAAAAGGCTTTGGGACTCCTGGGATATCCAAGCCCAAGGAAACTCAGAGTCCTATGAAGGATACCAAGATCTAGAAAATGAACATGTTACAAATCTTTATTATTTTCATCAATGCAATTGCATCCCTATAGAAAATGAAAGTGGAGCTGCAAAAATATGAGTTCTCTCCACAAGAAGACTAAGAAAAATCAACCCCTAGAGGCAAATTCGACTTGGTACTTATACAAAATGATTAGGAATCATTCACAATGAAAGGAGGAAGCTTTCCCCACCAAAATCCCTTGATTAATGGATTTGGTTCCCAATACTATGAATCTGCATTAAATGGCAGGGAACACAATCCTAGATTTTCTCAATCATTAGAACTCCACAATCTGTGCCATACTTCCAGAATATCTTATTGATTTATTATTTAATATTGATCCTCCTATAGTTGGGAGCAAGTCCATAGATTATCTGCTCCTCCAAATCTCCATAATTTTTCTAATATTCTCACAAAATTCCACAAAAATAAATAATATTAGGCACAAATATGCAATTATGCATAAACCTTCCTAATGAGAATATTAAAGTTAAAAATACATTATCTAATGCAAAAAGAGAGTTTTAATGAGCTAAAGGATGATCAAATGAACCTTAATTTATGTCTAATTTAGAGGCCCATCATACCCCCTACTGAAAGTGTTGCTCATCCTTTGAAAAACTTAGGGACCTCATTATGCCTCATTCATGGCCTTGGTTGCCTCTCTCTTATGCATTCCTCATTCCTTTCTCTTAATAATATTATATGTAAGTTCTGCAAGGATAAGCCCAAAAATGTAGTTGTTCTTTTTATGGTTGTTTAACAGTATTTCAAGCAAAAAAAACATAACTTTCCTCTTTGCAAGTGAACTTTGTTGGCTTATAGATTCATTTCATTCATATCCTCTCCCTTAAAACCTTTATTCCATTTTCACTCATTTTTCCAAAACTGTTTGTGCATAGAAAAAAATCACAGTTTTTCTTGAGACCAATAGCCTGCCTTCTTCCCCTTATTCAAGTTGGGTTCTTGAATGTTTTTCAATTTGGCAAGGTCTTCCACATCCTTTTCCAACCTCCTGCTACCTTTTCCACCATTTGGACACCTCTAAAACCTTCAAAACGCCTTTAGATGAGAACTAGGACATTTTGTAGTAAATTTGTGTTTCTTGTAGTAAACTATAGGAAACCCTGTCGTAGTTCCTGTAGTACTATAGGAAACCCTGTTTAAACATGTTTTGAGCAGAGATGATAGTATGAGCCTAGGGTAGGCCCTCAACTTGACTTCCATGCCTTCCTCCGATTTCTATAACATATTTTGGGCTTTGGACAAAAGCTAGAAAGAGAATAGAGACCTCTTGGAAAGTCTCTTTTCATCACCGCAGTTTGAGTTCTATTTTGATAGTGAATGCCTTCTTGCCTTTTGTTGCCTTCTTCTTCTCTTTTATGGCCTAGTTGATTACCTAATGGCCTTGGAGTTATTTATTGTAGAAAATATGTGTAGGTTAACCCGATAATGCAATATAAATCAAAGCATAATACTATAACCTACTTCTACTGTCAATTTGCGGAAGCTCAAAGATCGAGCTGAACAATATAACCAAAAGAAGAAGAACCAATGGCACAATACACATGAAAATACTTTGGGGAAATCCTCAGCTAAAAAACCCACACTATTGTATTATCATACATGGTGGAAATACATAGGAATTATACAAAGCCTTAGCTCTCACAGCTAGCCAGCTCTCAGTACAATCCTCACAGATGCTCACAGGAAAACTTGGCTTCTCTCCAACCTTCCTCTCTACCCTCCAAGCTCCTTTTCCTTGCGTTGTTCCTTGTGGATGATTTTCATATTACCAAGTGGAAAACCAATCTTCAAAACTGTGCAATCCTCAAGGATGAACCCTTGACTGCATGCATGATTTTTCTCCATGAGGAAACACATGCAACTGATAATACATTGTCCTTGAACATTTATCTCAACTGGGTCTTTCTCAGGATAGACATGCATGAGTTTCTGATGAGGGAATCTTCAGTTAACTAGAGTAGCACTAGTTGAGTGCATTAATGCATCAACTGACTGCTAACTCACTATTAGTTCCTCAAATAGTTTGGAACTAATTTTAACTCGACTTAACTTAGTAAACTGAGTTAACTAATTACAACTCAAATATAACTCAGTCTTATCTCCTTAATTTAAGGGATAACTCTTGCATGACTTCAGAAAGACTTCTAACTTGAATTTCTCCAGCTAATTAATTTAAAATTAATTAATTAATTATTTCCAAGTAGCTATTAAGACTAAATTCGATTTTAATTCACAATTTAATTCAAGGAAAAATTAAATTGGAATATTCTTGTTGCCATATTTCAACATTTATTCTGATTAGGTCTCTTTTAGGCACTTCAATTTTGGGTTTTGGCACAATTTGTTCATTTCTTCCTTCTTGTAGTAGCATTTTGCCTTCTTGAAGTAGTCATTCCTTCTCTTTCAGGGTCTTCTAATTGTATGGGAGTGATAAGAAATGGTGTAGAGGGGTTGGAAGATGATGCTAGGGCTCAAAGGATGTGCTATGTGTGTTTTTTCAAGAAATTTTTAGGGTGAGACCGAGTGTAGGGTTTGTTCTTGAAAAATATTAATTTTTTTCTTATGAGATGGGATGGATGAATGATGGATAGATATTGGATATGAAGTGGATGGAGGGCTTGGAGTGTTGTGGTGACTTGGCCTTTGCAAAAATTTCTTCTTTTAACTATTGTCGTCATTCCTTGAAATCATCACCCTTCCTAATTTGTTTTTCCACATTGCATGATTGAAGGAGTGAACTGCAATTAACTAGTTGAAGGTGGTCAAGACTGTTGACCCATCATTAGCTTATAAAACCTCATCTCTCATGCATTGACAACAAATTTCTAACTATAATATGCTCAAGAGAAGAGGTCAAGAATATTGCATACCGTTACCTACCTGATGGTTGTTGGAGAGGCATGCATGTTGTTGCTGAGTTGATGATCAATCCATGGACCTCTGGAGGTGATAATTTCCTTTGTTTGCTTCTGCACGAGTTTTAATAGCTTGGTGATTCTAAACCTTTTGTCATCCAATTACCATGAGCAAGCTATCTTAGTCAAATTCGACCTTCTTGGAGTGTTGGGCTTGGCCATGGGTGATGTTCACCTTCCCTATACCTTATTCCACCATTAGGCACATTTCCCACACTTTATTTCGCCTTTTGTACCTTCTTATAAATTTCAGTATGTTTCTTATAGTAAACTAGGACTCCTATAGTACTTTAGGGAACCCTGTAGCAGTCTTGTTTTTTCCATATATCCCGAGAGGAAGAATGGATTGACTTGAAATTTGTTAAAAATGTTGCCATCATCTTTATGCACCTCCCCATAAAAAAAAATTTCCAATGGATGCATGAATCTCAAGAAAAATAAAAAATGGTTGAAGTTGATGGAGGTTCGCTCGAATTTGCTGAAATTGCTTGGGCATGTTACCATCATCCATATGCATCTCCCCATGAAACTACTTTTTAAATGGATAAATAAACATTGAGAAAATTAAAAAATGGTTGTAGGTGATGTATATCGATTTCTCAAAAATTGTGCACTGGAATTTGCTAAAATTGTTTGAGCATGTTACCATAATACATATGCATCTACACGTGAAACAGCTTAGCAAATGGATGCATGGTTTTCAAGATATGATAAAAATAATTTTTTGCTCTATGTATTTATGTTTCTGGTAGTAAAATAGAGGATTCATGTAGTATTTTAGGACAGCAAAGAAAATGAATGGGAAAATCTTGGGAATGATGGGTGGATGGTGGAAATAGATGAGGGTGATGGATTGGCATGGCCTTGGTCCTTCTAAAGCATCTCAGAAAAGGAGGAGAAAATCCAAGTTTGACATCCTTTGACTAGAATTTTGACCATTTTTTTTCTTTTGGTGCCAACTTATTTTTGTTGCTTGTAGATGTTGGAGAGCACCTGCATTCATCAAAGAGATAAATGGAGCAAAGATTTTTTTTTCCTTTTTTCCTTCTAGGCCTACTTGTCGTCTCAATACTAGTAGGTCTACCTAGGCGCCTCAAATGAGATTTTCACCTAGGATCTTTTTTTCTTTTCTCTTTTTTCTTTTTTCCCAACCCATTGACCGCCTCATGGAGGTTTTCAATCAATGAGCCAATCTTAGGCATCTCAAAATAGGTTTTTACTTGAGATTTTTATTTTTTTTGCTTATATTTCATTTTTTATTTATTTTCCTATCCTACTCTACTTGAAAAAACAAAATTATTTTCAAGTGTAGGAATACTTCCAATGGAGCCATGTGCACATCAAGATGATGATAAACTGATGTGTAGGCTTGCAATATATGATTTGACATGTACCTGAATTTCAAAGACCAAATGCTTTGTCTTTGAAAATATCAAGCACAGATGAAGAAGAGAGTGATGTTCCATCTTGTTGATTTTCTAGAACCAAACCTCAATATAACTCTGATGCCCTTGGTTTGCTTGTTTATCTAGATCATTCTTCATGTCTTCTTCTACCATGACCTTCAAAACTTCCTCCTTTTGTTGGTTGTTCTCTTGAATACATGGAGGATTTGGTGGTAACCATGAGAGAGCTTTCTCAATCTCTGATTTTGATGTCTACTCTTCATCAAATGCATCCCATGATTCTTTGGTCTTCTCTTTTGAATCTTCTTTTTCTACATGTTGTCATTTAATGGCATCAAGAGAATCTCTTTTTTGTAATATTCTTCCTCAGCTTAGATGAATACCTTTGAGATCAAGAGGAGATAATTGGAAGTGTTGTACCTTAGCATTATAAGTGGGTTGAGCTACTTCAATGTGTGGGTTTGGAAATGGTAGTACAGGTAGTTGAGTGGGAGTGGATATTTGAAATGGATGTGATTGTGGTGTAGATGGATGGTAGGAATAACATGGAGTTGGGTATGGAGGATATTGAGGAAAATATTGAAGATATTATGGATGGCTCTCATAATTTGCTTTCAAACCTTGTTGCCAAGATTGGTTTTGGGTTTGGGTTTGAGATGGCCAATATTGCCAAGGAAAGGGTGTGTTCCAATTGCTTTGAGGTGGATATGCATAGCCTTGAAATTGTGAATTAGGCTCTTGCATCATACTAGGTTGACTAGGTTGTCATGGTCCTCTTGGAGCTACATAACATAGTTGCATTGGAAATTGACCTGCTTCATTGTCCTCTTGGTAAACTTCCTTCAACCTTGGTAATGAGGGGAAATATTTAACATCATGTGATTCTGCATGGAAAACACAAATATCAACATCTTCTTTTTGCTCATTTTGTATTCTTAACATTTCTACTTGTTCACTTAGATTGCTAAGAATTTATGTTTTAATGTTATCAAGCACATTTCCAAGTTTAGCTTGACTTGCCGATCTTGATGTTGATTGAATTACTCTTTCCCTTCCTCTTAATATGTGTTTGCATGTTTCACAAATTCAAAATATAATTGGTATACATCACCTCTACTCATGAGATCAAGGAGATCAATCCACTCATCCATAATTGTTGTAAGTAAGAGGGTTTTCAGTGTGTCAAGTCCTAAATGGTGTAGTTTTTGTTGGCATTATGATTTTGGTATGGCTCTATGATACAGATGTTGTACTTGATGGAAACACCCTCAAGTGGCAATGCACTGATCAGGCTCTCCAAATGTTGGAAATTAAGAAGTATGCAGGAGAATAGTTCAAACGGTGCGTACCCGCAGGTACGCCGTGAAGGGACTTCGGCCGCACACGCAGGTCACCCGTTCAGAAGGTGCGTACCCCCATTTCACTTACTTCAAGGCAGAGAAGTGCGCTCATGTGGGGTTTTCTTATATTTGGCCCGTGGTATTTAGCCCGCTGTTCTTGATTCTATGGTTTTGCCCCGTGGTATTGCTTTATATTATTATTATTTTTGAACCCCATGTTTTTGGGCCCCTTGTATTGGTTATCTATGGTATTGATCCATGATTTTAGGAAGAGCTTGCCTATATAAAGCAAAGGAGATCACTTGGCTATGTATCTTTCGAAAATTGAATATCTTAAGATCTGAAATATTGGGTTGATCTATATAAAAGTGAAGTTGAAAGCGAAGGGTGATCTCTCGAGCGCATGATTAGATCTGAGCATATGACTATCGGTGGCACAATGGGGGACTGCCATTTCGGCCCTAATCAAAGGTACACAGGTGATTAACGAAGCAAGTGTGTGGGTACGCAGAGAAGAAGAAGGAGAAGTGCGTGGGTATGCAGAGCAGAAGAAGGCGCAGTGCGTGGGTACGCAGCACGACAGAGGTTCAGGTGCGTAGGCACAGGGAAAGTACGCGGTGCTCCAGAAGCCGTAGGTGCGTAGGTACGCAGCGCGATAGCATCTGTGGGTATGTGGCTACAGTAGCAGTACGCGGCGCGATAGTATCTGTGGGTGCGTGCCTACAGTAACAGTACGCAGCGTGATTGAAGAAACAGTGCGTGGGTACGCGGTACGGCAGAAGGGTATCTACGGGTATATGCAGGGGAGCAGAAGGTGAAGTGTGTACGCACGCAGACCAGAGAAAGAAAAATTGTGTATCTGTCTTAAGACCTTTTTTGGCTTAATTTTCCTGTTGATAAGGTGTTCTGGGTTTAGTTTACTGTTACTGTTGATCTCGTTACTGCAGTTGACTGAGTGATTTACTTGTACTTGATGATCTTTTGATGTTTATGGATCCAGTTTGAAAATTTATGAAAAGTGGTCCTTGAAAGAAAAGAAGTAGGGGGTTGTAGCTCCCTTCCAGGAGAGACTGGAAAACGAGAGAGAGTTGTAGCTCTCTGCAGCTTGCAGCCTGCATACTGGTAAAGGACTGCACCAGTACAAGACCATTGTAAAAGGAGTTTCTAATTTGAAAGAAGATAGAGACATATTGCAGCAGGTGGCTTTCACCCACATTAGGTTTCCACCTTATATCTGGTGTTCTTTGATGTGACTGTCTGTTTTTCTTGTTCATGCTCATTGTTTTATGGTACTGATATGCAAAAATAATTCAAAG
>APFE031110566.1:67985-83761 GCA_000404065.3 Pinus taeda
AATAGTTGGAAGATTTCAGGCAAATCCAAAGGAAACTCATCTTCAGGCAGTGAAGAGAATTTTCAAATATCTTCAAGGAACTCAAAATTATGGCTTATGGTATCCTAGAGATACAGATCTCACACTTCCTTCTTATACAGATGCAGATTGGGTCAGAAACGTGGATGACAGGAAGAGCACAAGTGGTGGTGCATTCTTTATGGGTTCCAGATTAGTATCTTGGTTCAGCAAGAAACAGAGTTCGATTGCCTTGTCTACCGCTGAAGAAGAATATGTTGCTGCTGCATCTTTCTGCACTCAACTTCTTTGGATGATGCAGCCCTTGCAGGATTTTCAAATCACTTGTACACCACCTATCTCCATCCTATGTGATAATACAAGTGCAATCAGCATTTCAAAGAACCCTGTCATGCATTCAAAGACCAAGCACATACCGATCAAATATCATTTTCTCCGGGAACAAGTGCTTAAAAAAGGTCAAGTTGGAGTATGTTCCTTCTAAGGAACAAGTTGCTGATATACTCACCAAACCACTACCCAGGGAGACATTTGAATACCTCAGGCAAAAGCTGGGGGTTGTTGATGCATCATCTTGTTGTTGAATCTCATATGTTGGTTGTACGCAAGGTCTATACATGGTATACGCGTACATTTGTTGGTTTATGGATTGGTTGTAGATCAATGGCACAGGTGCAGGGGGAGCACATATAATGCATTGTTGGCATTATGGGAGCATAGAAGGAGAACATGGATGTTGATCTAAACATGGCTGCAATATGTCTCTATCTCTTTCATGGTCGTTTATGGTGTTTGGTGGATTATGGTCCTTCTTTGCAGATCTAGTTCATATTCAGGGGGAGCATGTTCTTAGGGGGAGCATAACCCTTTGCCCTTGATGTCAAAGGGGGAGAATGGTGCTGAAGACTTTGAGGTTGCCATCAAGTCCAAAGGGGGAGATTGTTGGCATTATGATTCTGGTATGGCTCTATGATACAGATGTTGTACTTGATGGCAACACCCTCAAGTGGCAATGCACTGATCAGGCTCTCAAAATGTTGGAAATTAAGAAGTACGCAGGAGAATAGTTCAAATGGTGCGTACCCGCAGGTACGCCGTGAAGGAACTGCGGCCGCACACGCAGGTCACCCATTCAGAAGGTGCGTACCCCCAGTTCACTTACTTCAAGGCAGAGAAGCGCGTTCATGTGGGGTTTTCTTATATTTGGCCCGTGGTATTTAGCCTGCCGTTCTTGATTCTATGGTTTTGTCCCGTGGTATTGCTTTATATTATTATTATTTTTTAGCCCCATATTTTCGGGCCCCTTGTATTGGTTATCTATGGTATTGATCCATGATTTTAGGAAGAGCTTGCCTATATAAAGCAAAGGAGATCACTTGGCTATGTATCTTTCGGAAATTGAATATCTTAAGATCTGAAATATTGGGTTGATCTATATGAAAGTGAAGTTGAAAGCGAAGGGTGATCTCTTGAGCGCATGATTAGATCTGATCATCTGACTATCGGTGGCACAATGGGGGGCTGCCATTTCGGCCCTAATCAGAGGTACGCAGGTGATTAACGGCGCAAGTGCGTGGGCATGCAGAGAAGAAGAAGGAGAAGTGCGTGGATACGCAGAGCAGAAGAAGGCGCAGTGCGTGGGTACGCAGCGCGACAGAGGTTCAGGTGCGTAGGCACAGGGAAAGTATGTGGCGCTCTAGAAGCCGCAGGTGCGTAGGTACGCGGCGCGATAGCATCTGTGGGTGCGTGGCTACAGTAGCAGTACGCGGCGCGATAGTATCTGTGGGTGCGTGCCTATAGTAACAGTACGCAGCGTGATTGAAGAAACAGTGCGTGGGTACGTGGTACGACAGAAGGGTCTCTGCAGGTATATGCAGGGGAGAAGAAGGTGAAGTGTGTACGCACGCAGACCAGAGAAAGAAAAACTGCGTATCTGTCTTAAGACCTTTTTTGGCTGAATTTTCCTGTTGATAAGGTGTTCTAGGTTTAGTTTACTGTTACTGTTGATCTGGTTACTGCAGTTGACTGAGTGATTTACTTGTACTTGATGATATTTTGATGTTTATGGATCCAGTTTGAAAATTTATGAAAAGTGGTCCTTGAAAGAAAAGAAGTAGGGGGTTGTAGCTCCCTTCCAGGAGAGACTGGAAAACGAGAGAGAGTTGTAGCTCTCTGCAGGTTGCAGCGTGCGTACTGGTAAAGGACTGCACCAGTACAAAACCTTTGTAAAGGAAGTTTCTAATTTTAAAGAAGATAGAGACATATTGCAGCAGGTGGTTTTCACCCACATTGGGGAGTCCACCTTACATCTGGTGTTCTTTGGTTTTCTTTGTTCATTATTTTATGGTACTGACATGCAAAAATAATTCAAAGTGTAAATAAAAAAAAAAAGGATTTATTAAAAGAACTTAATAATACTGATTCACCCCCCCCCCCCCCCTCTCAGTATTATTTCCAACAGTTTTTCCCTCTTAACATTATACATGAACCTCTCTATTAGATACTCTATACTCTCATATTTGTTTTTATTATTTCTAAAGATTTCTTCTTTAAGATCGTGATCTTTATATTTTTCTATAAATATATTTTGCATATAATTCCATGATCTTATTGAATTAGTCCCTAAAATCATGAACCATTTAAGAGCATTATCCTTCAATGTTACCAAAAACAATCTCAATTTTTGAGTGTTTAAAAAGAAACCATAAGATCTACAAATAATTTCAAATTCAAAGAGAAAGGTTTTCGGATCCTTTGACCTCATACCATGGAAGTTTGGAAGAAAATATGGAGGGATGTTCTTCACATGCACACTAATCTTGGTATCTTGAATGGGAAATCCAATAGGATCTTCTTCATTGTAATCATCTCCATCCATTTCTTCTATCTTCTTTTTCATCTCTTCTTCTTCTAACTACAAAAGTGGATGGTGGTGTAGCTCTTATTGCACCATGTGATCAAATGGGGGGTTGGTGTTGGAGAAGTGTTTTTATTTTTATTTTTTTGAATAAGAATGTTAATGCAATGCAATTTTCTATTTTTGAGATGAAATATGCCTAATACAATCTTTTTGTTTATGAAAAAAGTAAAATAAATGAATCAACTAGGGAAGAAAACAATGCATACTTTCACACCTCCTCGGTAACGGTGCCAAAAATTGATGATCCTTGCTATTGCAACAAGAATGTTGCAACTCCCAAGGCTACCGACTTTAATTATCAACCCGGGGTTTGTACTAACTTAATAGGTATCAGCACTATATGTGCAATACAATGTGTCATTCCTTCATTGTCATGATGTAATGGAGTGCATGTAATGAAATCAAATCTTAAACTAATCGCAGAAAATGAAATGCTCGAAATGGAAACGTTAACCTATTGCAAGAAAGAAAATACAAGGAAAGAAACATAATCTAATTGCATAAAGTAAAGATCATGAACTAAATGTCAACCATTACATTTCAAAGAGTTTAGATCCATTAATAGAGTTCATTGGATGTGGGAATCATCATTGTATTATCTATTTCATAAATTTGTCCATTAGTCCAAATCATTGAAATGTTTTACATGGGTAAAGAAGTAAGTCCTAAGTGGTCTTTAATATTACCTAATCATTTATTTAGAGCCTAGTGGTCATGATTCAACCCTAAGGGATCAAAACCAATATTTTTGAGCGAATATGGGCAAGTATATACATGCTGGAAGAGTATTATAGAAAACAACAAATTTACTACAGGAAATTATAATTCACTGAATGACTAAGAAAATCAAATCCAAATTGGACGGGACAATTTTTTTTATTTACTAGGATGTCTTAGGTCTCCATTACAAGTGGAATCACTCAAAAAGACCTCTATTAACCCATGCTAAAAAAGCACAGAAAATTACTAGTCTTAAATCTAAAAATTTGAGAACTATTGAACTAGTAAATCTATCAAATGCCTAACCTAATCAAGTGAAAATGCAATGGGATAATTTTTAATTAACTATAATTTTTTTTGATCTAATGCAAGTGGAATAAACTCGATTGAAGCTCGTTAGCATGCTCTAAAAAATATCAGAAATTTATTGTTATTTGCCACAAGGGACTTCCAGAAATCTAGATTTGGGAATAAGCAAACTAATCCAAGTATCTCAATGATTACTATGACCTTACAAAGTTGTTCTAATGATGAAATGATTCTTGTGATCTTGCAAAATAACTTACTTCAACTATTTAACCCAATCCTACAACAAGAAATCATTAATACTAAATGCAGAAATAGAAAAAAGACAAGAATAAAATATGCATGTGAATAAGAAGTGAAAAGAAGAAAAGTAAATGATACAAAAGGGCTATGAGGCTCTTGGGATGGCCAAGCCCAAGGAAACTCAGAGTCCTATGAAGGAAACCAAGATCTATAAGTTGAACATGTCACCAATCTTCATTATTTCCATTAATACAATTACATCCCTACAGAAAATGAAAGTGGAGCTGCAAAAATATGAGTTCTCTCCACAAGAAGACTAAGAAAAATCAACCCCTAGAGAAAAATTAGACTTGCTACTTATAAAAAATGATTAGGAATCATTCCCCATGAAATGAGGAAGCTTTCCCAACCAAAATCCCTTGATTAGTGGATCTAGTTCCCAATACCAGGAATCTGCATTAAATTGTAGGGAACACATTCTTAGATTTTCTCAATCATTGGAGTTCCACAGTTTGTGTCATAATTCTAGAATATCTTGTTGATTTATTATTTAATATTGATCCTCATGTAGTAAGGAGCAGGTCCGTAGATTATCTCCTCCAAATCTCCATAATTTTCCCAATATTCTCATAATATTCCACAAAAATAAATAATAGTAGGCACAAATATGCAATTATCCATAAACCTTCATAATGAACATATTAAAATTAAAAATACATTATATAATGCAAAAAGGGAGGTTTAATGTGTTGAAGGATGGTCAGATGGACCTTAATTTATGTCTAATTTAGAGTCCCACCACCTACCAATTTTCCTATCAGCTAAAGTTAAAAAAGATCACCCACATATATATTCCAACATGATAATAGTCCAAGTATACTAAGCCATATGGATGTCCCAATTAGGAAGCTAAATAATGAAGGTTATGAGGGAAAGATTTGAAAACTTTCTCACTGCCAAAATTCATAGATGGAAACGAGGATGAGGCTATTCTGCATCTCATAAAATTTCATTGGCATATACATAAACTTGGGATTAGTTTAAATGAGGATTGTTTGATAAAAACAATTATGGCTACCCTGCAAGGGAAAGCAAGATTATGGTATGAAGGGTTAAATCTAGGTAGCTTATTCTCTCTTAAATATTTCCACACAGCATTCTTTGAGTTTTATGGAAAATCTCATTATTTTAATTTTTTTTGTTCGAAGATAATTGTGAATCCTGTGAAGATTTCATTCAATACCTTGAAGAGGCTTTTGGTGATGAAGAGTGCATGGATTATGAGATCATAGA
Organism: Pinus taeda; assembly: GCA_000404065.3. Lineage (NCBI taxonomy): Eukaryota > Viridiplantae > Streptophyta > Pinopsida > Pinales > Pinaceae > Pinus > Pinus taeda. The sequence continues at coordinate 73,486 of APFE031110566.1, forward strand.
GGCCCTTTATGAATTTTCTTCCCAGCAGAAAATAACAGAGATTAGATGCTATGATACAAAGGATCATTCACACCACACATCAACTCCTTCTTTGCTTGAAGATGAAATAGATTTGCATCCTAACAGTCAGGAAGAAATTGCTCCAAGTCAGAATTCTGAAATTGCATGTACATGAAACTTAAGCAATGAACAATCTAATGGTGATGATCATATACTTTTGCAAGGAAATAATGAACACAAAGTTGTTTTCATTGATTCTTGTGATAGTCAAATTGATATTCTTCCCGTTGAAGCACAGGAGGAATCAAATATACTTGAAGTGGTTGCTCCATTTAAAGTTTTCCATGAGCATCTAAAACCTTGTCTCTTGTATGAGAGGTATGAATACAGTCATTCACTTGTTTTTTAAGATTGTTCTTTTCCTGGGTTTTTATTTCAAGATCATGTTTGTGAAGACCAAGACAAGGTTTCTGATGAAATGCATGAACAAGGATCTCTAGACATTCACCACTCATATGTCTCCCCAGCTAATCCATTTTCTGAAGCATTATTTCAAGCGCATATTCGTGAAAATCATAACTTTGAATTGACATGTGTGAAGGTTTCAAACAATGTAATTACAGCAGAAAATAATCATCAAACATTGCAAGTAGAGTATGAAGAAGAGAGCAGCAATAAAGAAGAGGTTGTTTTAGAGCTTCTTGCCGATAAAAATCTTCCTCCAGGTTCATAAAATGAAGAGTTTGTTGAAGAAGAGAAGCTTATTGAATACCATTTTTCCAATTTGTTGCAATCATCTGGGAAGATGAATTTTCTTATATTTATGGATCATGAGCACATGTTCAGTGAACACTTTGATTTGCCTATCTTTTGTTTTTTCTTCCTACTTAAGGAAAGTGTAAGCACGATTTAAGTAAGTAGTCATTTGTTGGATTGGTTACACTGGAGGGATCATTTCACATGATTGTATATATATCTTCAGCAGTTGGTGGTTATCATCAGGATTTGAAGCCCGAGGTGAAGGCCCTAAGATCTCTATCATTTGCTGCCATAAGTAAGTCAGTGTTTTGTAGTCAAGTCAGTTTTAGTTTGTTAGTTAGTCATTTCAATGTCAAATTTTGTTTTTTTCTTTTTGACTCCATCGCCCAATGAATGAGGTTGCTTGGTCTATTGTGTTATTGACACCTCCTAAAGGCGCTACCATCACTAGCTGGAATCAATGTTAGTGTTTGTCAGTCCTATCAGTCACCAGTGATCAAATGTACTCTTTCAAAATCGTTGATGGAATTATTAGGTCAAATTGTTATATTTTCAAATAAAATCTTATCATTGGTTAGTTCTAGGTCATTACTACTCTGTCCATTATCAAGGTCAATATATTCCATCATGCTCTTGTCATCACTCCTTGTCAATAAAGAGTGTCTTGGTAACATCATCAAAATGGTCAAAAAGAGTGATGACATCACCTAGATCATCGTCCTGGGAGTAGTAATAAGGGAAAAAATGTTCAAGGATATTTCAGCTTGTTTCAACATCCTCATTCATATTCCATATAACTCCCTCAACTTTCCCTCATAAAACCCCTCATTCCATCTAAACCCCCTTTTATCCTTGCAAAAATTCTTACATCCTAGCCAAAACCCAATTTTTTTCCTTGGAAAAACTCATTTTGAAACTCTAGCCAAGATCCATTTGTTATCCAAACTCTAGCTGAAATCCATCTCATAGTCCAACTCTGGCCGCATTCTATTCAACACTTAAGAAACTATGTTGAAGGGACCCACAAAACATATCGTTATCGGCCCTTTCGCTTATGCAATACAAACAACTACCTGTCTCCCCTTCCCAATTGTGGTTGTGATATCACATAACGAAAGTCCCTCCTCCACCAATATCACAAAGTCGTTCCCCGATATCACAAGTTCCTCGTTCTTAGATGTGATAAACCTTCCACTCGCCAATTACGATAAGTCCTCCCCCACCGATTGTGATATCGCAATCAAGGACCACACAAGTCTTAAGTTCCTCCTCCGCCAAGACCCTTCTAATTCCCCGATGCTTATATCTTAGATACCTTTCGGATGCAATATTTTATATATTGCAGTTTTTCAATTTTGAAGACTGCCCCATCTGTAAAACATGAAAAATCAGTGTAAAGGACCCTCATCTGCTTTACGATAGCGATACAGCGAACCACCCTCCCGGACGCGATATTTTATAAGTTGTGATTGATAAAGTTTCGGGTTCAGCTCATCGGCAAAACACTATGGAACATGGTAAAGGTCCCTCTCCCTGTCGTGATTGTGATAATACAATGGCCCAGATCAACAACCTAGATTTAATCAGCCCAGATCAGTAGGCCTAGATCAACAGCTAATAATCCTCTCATTACGTGGTGGGCTCCAGTATTTCAGCAATAATGCTGCAACTCCTTGGACTCCCTTCTTTACTTTTATCAACCCGGTAGTTCGTAACAAACTTGGAAGCGACGGTGCTGTATGCACAAGTACTAGCTCTTGTCGCAGCTGGCACAAGTCCACTAGGGGCTCAAGCCAACTTCTATGAGTCTTGAGAAGAAGCTTGTTAACTGATGAATGGAAGCTAGTCTTGAAGGAAGCTAATATATTTGCGAGAAGAGATTGAGAAACTGAAGGAAAGCACAAACCCTGGCAAACCCTAATTCTACCAGCTAGTCCTGCTGACGCAAAGAAGAGAAAGAAAACTACTGAAAGACATGCCATTACTTCTATGAAGGTAAAATACATGTGTCTAGACTACCTCTATCTAAAGAAAACATATTTTTTGTATTTTTTATTAAGTCGTCAGTTTCATCATGCATATGCCTTCACTGTTCTTGACTGTGCAGGGGTGGATCAATGAGGAGAAATGCTTGGAAGAGGTTGGGAAGGTTCAGAGAGGGTTTAAGCAGTCCCTAACACCCTTCTAGAGAGTTTCACAAAGTTTGGCTATCAAGAACCTCATTTGTGAGCTTCTACAGAAAGTCTGCAAGGGTTCTACAGGATGTTCAGAGATTTCTATAGGATGTTCAGAAATTTCTATAGGATGTTTAGAAATGGGATTTTGGAGGATGGATGAGTGAGGGAAGATGCAGGAATGGATATGGAGGTAGGATAGGGGTCTGAAGTGGCCCAGGGACTGGTGGATGGAGTGGTCAAAAGGTGTAGATGGCTGAATTGGCTCAAAGAAGGCTGAAACAATGGTTGCACAAAAAGGTAGGGTTATGTGGGCAAGAGGAAAAATGTGAGATGAGGAACCTAGTTAGGAGATGGAACAGATGGCTCTGATGAAGCTTGGGTGGATGAAAAGGTGGTAGAGATGCTCTGCACTGTGCACTTTCAACTAAACCAATGAAGACTTGCAAGTAATCAAAGTCCTAGCTAATCTAATCTAGCTAACAATAAAGTGAATGAGAAGCAACTTTATTTGAAAGGGAGCCATATATATCAACTATGCAATGAAACATTTCAAAGATATAAACATGTAACCAACTTCTGCAAATGAAAACAGTACACTAATGATTGCATGGCACAGCAAAAATAGTGTTTTTGTTTGGGACAACACGGTTACTTCAATTCCAGCCCCTGATCCAATGAGGAAGAGGTGAAACCAAAAGTGTTTGTTGGCCCTTTTTCTAGAACTTTTTCCCTGTTATTATCCTACCAACCTATTCTAAACATCTGAAGCATTTCTAACCATAAACAGTGACCTAGTTAATCAACACAATTTAATCCGCCTAACAAAAATACGTTTGCAAATGCATGAAAGGAAAAAAACACGATGCATAAAGGAAAGATAACAGTACATGGAGGAAGCCCTAGGCTCTCAGGTTGGGCCCAACCCTGAGAGCTACGGCTCCTATAGAGAACTCAAAGTTGATATAAAATAGGGTTGCTTATCATTATCAAAAAATAGTCATCAGTCAAAAGTTATGCCAAAATGGCTACAAGAAAACAAGATGAAAGTGACAGCACTGTAGTGCAAAAAAATGCAATGGTTTCAAAAGTCCCTTACGAAGGCTGATGCCTTCTCATTTATACACCACGAGAGCCCTAGCAGGCCTCCTAAATCTAAGGGACTCGGATATCCCAACTGTTAGTAGACAGTCCCTTTTCCAAAATCTGATTGGCTGCCTTCAAGTTCCGTTTTGGTGGCCTGTGAGCTCGGAGTTGAGGGTGGAGATCCCGAGGAAGGGCTATTTAATGTCAAAGACAACCCCCCTACGAATCCTCACCTCAAGCTTGGCTGTCACCTAGCCCATGATTGCTCGGTTTTGCTCCAACATGTGTCCAAAAAACCTGAAATAAGCACGTGTTAGCCACCTAGGAAGAGTGACCACCCTTACTTGTACAAATGACATAAACATACTAAAAAATAATGCATAATCTATGAAAAATGGAGATTGAACAAGGACTGAACAAGGATAATTAGGCAAAATGAGCCCAATAAGTTACCCAATTTGGGGCTCATCATCACCCCCCTGCTAAATGGGTTGCTCATCCTCTGAGCAACTAGTCCATCTCCTCATCCTTAATTTCTTTGATCACCTCCCTCACATCCCAGGCTTCTAAAGTAGTATCCTCTTCACTGTCATGGAATCCGGCCTTCCTTTCCACCTCTTTCCACTGCTTATGCTCTTATTCTTCTGTGCCTCCTTCTAACAACCCCAAAAGCAAAGGTGGACTTAACTTGAGGCCTATCCAGCTGGCCTGAAGATTCTACATAGAATTTTTATAGAGAGGCACTCATGCCAAGGCCTCCTTCATTCTAGTTGGAATGTGGTATTCCCTGATTTTGAGGCTGTGGGACAATGTGTTCCACCTACGGGTGCAAGCATGAACACAGTTGTCCCCCAATAGTCGCTCCATATCCTCAAAGTGTGCTATGGCCTGAGCTTTCTGATCCATGTACTCTAATAGGGCCTGAGAGTCGGTTGCTAAGTTTTGGTGTGCGGATATCAATAATGATGGGTCCCCTGGCTCTGCTCTAATCAGCAGTGGTTCCTGTAGTTCTTGGTCCATGACATTTCTGACCTTTGCCGCTCTCTTTTCTTCGTGGTTTAGCCATGAGGTCATTGCCATAAGCTGCATGTCCCCTACTGTTGTGTTGGGGTCCCACGAGGTCATGTTGGGAAGGGCCAAATTATGAAGGTAGAACTCTGATAGCTTGGCCTTGTCTTTTGACAAACTGTTGTTACATAAATCCATGCATTGTTGGGGGTTTTGGATTTGAGTGATACCCCTCTATGCCAACGTGTTGATTTGAAATTGCAGCCACTGATCCCTGAGGTATAGGTCGTAGGATTTGGTCGGATGCCTACATTGTAGAGCTTCCATTGCCCAACTAGCCATGCAGGCCAGTTGGGCCTCCTTTTCTTGTATCTATTGTTTTAGAGATTGTATCTCTAGGCCTGCTTGCAATTCTCTTTCCTGTAGTTGCCGACTTAGTGCCCCAAGTTCAGCTTGCATTCCTTCTTTTCCCTGAGGCTCTTCTGTGTTGTCCTTGGCTGTTGTGGCCTATTCTTTCCTCTATCCTTGTAGCTATAGCTGCTGTCGAAGCAGCTCATTCTCTTCTCGTAGCTTGGCCTGTTGGTAGCTCTCCACATGCCGTACCCTTTCCAACTCTCTTTGGGTCTCCTTGAGCTTTTCCTCTAGAGGGCCTATATCTGCCACCCCCTTGGATTTAGCTATCTTCATCCAAGTGTGGGTCTGTACTCTTTCTTCCTCTAGTGCTAGGAAAAGTGGCACTGTGAATTTTTGAGGAATGATTTTCCCGGCCTCTAAGAAGTTATAATAAGAGCCCAGGCTGGGCTGGGGGCTTGGTTCCATAATGGTATCAGCCTCCTCTTCCTCCTGTGATGACTTGGCTGATTTTTCTTCCATCTTTTCGGTCTCTTTCAGCCTAGCCAATGTTTCCTGTAGAGTGGCCTCGGCATCCTGTAGAGAGGCCTCCAAGTTCAATTTCTTCATCCTTTCCTTCCATGTGGATGTCTTTGGGCTTCCCTGCTCATATGTTATGGATGTATTTTGTTTGGATGGGGTGTCTTCAACTGTAATTGGTTCTTTGAACTGTTTGTCCTTTGGTCTACCAGTTTTAATCCTTGTGCTTCTTCTCACCTTAAATTACATGGAAGGCTCCCTCTTCCGTTTTTCTTTCTGCTTTGGAGAGGTGCTGAGGGCAGCCAGCACAGCTGCCACCTCCCTAGCTAGAATCTTAGGAGATTCTTCCTTCCCTTGCCCTTTCTTCAGACTTCCTGTAGAAAGTCCTGTACTTACTGGTTTTTGGCTTCCTATAGAAGCAGTTTTTGGACTTCCTGTAGAGATGGCCTTCTGGCTTCCTGTAGAACCAATTGGCACTGTTTTGGCCTACTTGGCTGGGGGTGTTTTTTCCTTTAGCTTGGCTATGGCTGCCTTAGGTGTGCCTTCACTTGCTTGGACTTTTTTAGTCCTTTCTGCCCTGCTCTGTAACCTTTTCTCCCTGGGGGTTTGTGTCACTTTACCACCCACTATTTTGGCCTCAACGGCTTGGCCTTTCTTTCTTGTCTCTTTTTGTCCTTGATTTGGTGGTTTGCCCGTGGTTTCCTGACCCTTAGCTTTATTTTCTGCCTCATTGTGCTCCTTCTCCTCGCTGCTGGAGGAAGTGAGCTCCTCGGCCAAAATTCGGATGTCATCATCCTTAGACATATTTCGAAAAATTTCCCAGGAGAGAGGGACAGTGTAGGTATGGAGTGCATCTTCTACGAGGAGCTTGATAAGCCCATGATGGGGCAACTGGTCTGGTGTCCCCTCCCTCGGATTTGTAGCACACTCAATCAAGGATTGAAGGAGGAAGCAGGGGATGCTCAAATTTTGTTCTGTGGGCAAATCCATTTGGTGCCTGAGTTCAGTTAGCAAACGGAAATGATAACCATATATGATGTTGAACCACCCCTCACAGGTAATATATTTCATAATTTGTAGGCTGACTTCGCTCCAAAATGGCTATAGGCTGGTTCTCCGGACCCCATTCTTATCCTCTGAAAATTGTTCCTCTGGTAAGAAGAACTCCTTTTTAGCCTTTTGGCCCAATTTCCTCTCCTCTTTATCGTAGGGTACCCCCATTGGTATATCAGTGAATCTGCTAATGAGCTGTGGGGTGAGTTTTAGGTTCAATCCTCTGAAGTTGACAATGGCTAGTGTCTTTGATTTCGGCTTCAGGGACCTTAGGAATTCCTCTGTTATTTCATCATTGTGACCTTGAATTTTGTCACAGAATGTCATCCAGTGTGCACGAGAAAATAAGTCTACCACCTCAGGAGTTTCTCGTAGTTTCTTGGAGTCCGAGGGTTCCTTTCTGATAAACCCTCCTGGCATGGTGAAAAATACTCTATTTTTGCTTGCGCTTTGAGAAGCAAGGGAATTCTATGTGTTTTTCCTTCTCAGAACGTTGAAAACGATATTTGCAGGCCACTTCGTATCAATTCCTCGGTTTTGAAACTTGACTTCCCGTGTACAGAAGGACGACTCAGGTTTTCTCTAAATAGAGTGTAGAGTTATGTTTCCAACATAAACATAATCGTGTAAAATTCACAGTTTTTTCACCGGTTAGCCTTGACAGAGTCTCAACTTATCTACAGGAGGAATTGAACTCAGGACTCGTGGAGAAAATCTTGGACGCAAACCAACGAAAACAATTTCATGCAACCATAAGTAAACTGCTTTTGGATTCACAGACAGACTTGCTTTTAAATTTTTTCTACCCTGGCACGTTGAATTCACCACCTTTTGAACTATTTTGCATGGGAATGGTGTGTTCGGCCCTACCTCTCTGAGAATTGCCACCCTCGACGTAGACAGTCCAGGCTTCTTCGTAATGTCGGGTTTCCTGTAGCGCACCTTCCTGTAGAAAGCTTTTCCGGCTTCTGGAGGATGTCACGGTGGTTATAGACAAGTCTGAGCTACGGAAAGACATTGGAATAGGCCAAGAAGCTTGGGCTAACAACTTGCAGAGGAGGAGGACGCGTACTCGGCTGCAAAAATGGTTGCAAGTGCGAATGGCAGCGGTTCACCGTGAGTTATTCGACCGGGCAATTTGAATTGCTGCGAAATTCATGGTGCGAGAGTGAGCTGTCCAAGTCGATCAGTTGGCCGACGTCATAGCCATCATTCCTCGGCGTGTCTCTGACCGACGAATCCTTCCTTCTGCATTCACCGCCGCCATTTCTGTCACACTGTCGATTCTCCCCAACTAGACACTTCCCACGTGTCAACTGCCCGTCTTTTTGGCATAACCAAGCTTGTTCGGATCCCACAAGGCCATCCGACTGGCTGTGGGTGGCCACCAGACTTGTTCAATCCGCCCATTTCACAGTCATGCAAATTTTAGAGTATAGTTCATGCAATTTGACGAATAAGGTTAGACACTTACCTGTGTGGCTGTGGACGTGTTTTGTGGGCTTCGGGACGTGGAATGCTGGATTTGCTTGCTGCTACTTCGTGCACGCGTGCTGGAGCTCCTCTTTCATTGGCTGATGCTGGATACAAGACCTCGAGACCCGACCCTCGAGTGGTAAATGATGCATGCACCGACTTCGTTTGATGTGAGCTGTTGGTGTCTCCATGGTATGTGCTCCAGCCAAATCAGCTGCTACAGGATTCCTGTAGCCATTTCTCCTCCTGGGGTGCATGCTGAAACAAACACAATTGCATTCACAGATGAAGGGTCCTGATGGAGCCTTGACAAGTAAATTGTGCGAGCTTATGCATGCTTTATTTGTTACTTGAAAAACAAATTTTTGATCTGAGGAAATAGAATTCTTGTATGACTGTGTAGGAATATTCAACCAGATTGTGGTAATGGTGGTGGAAGGAGATGAAACAAGTGGAGGATGGAAGAAAATAGTTGTTGCATGCCTCATCAACAGACTTCAAGCTTCAAATCCCTCTCCATAATCGATTCTAGCCTGCCTAAAGGCTTTATAGGATGTTTCCTGTAGAAATGCAGAACTTCTTGTAGAAAGTTCTGTAACTTCCTGTAGAAGGTTGAACCACGACCAGTTTGTGTTTGAATCCTGAAAAAAAATTATTGTCCATGGAGGGAGTGTATGTGAGGATGGCTGGTAACTTGGTAGGGACCCCTGTCCTTGTGTTGGGAGGCCTCCTTTTTGCACTGTATTCCTGCAACCTGCAACAATTTTTCAGGGATTAAACTTGCTTTTTTTGTTTCTTTCTTCTTTTTCTTTTTCTTTTTTCCTCTTTTTTTGCTTTTTCTCTTTTTCTTTTTTTTTTTCTTTTTTTTAAGAGAGGCAGCAGGGGCGCCTCAATGAGGTTTTCACCCCTGCTATCTACCTTGGGCGCCTCAAAGAGGTTTTCACCCAAGGGTCTTTTTATTCCAATTCTTTATTTTCAGAGAGACAGCAGGGGTACCTCAATGAGGTTTTCACCCCTACCATCTGCCTTGGGCGCCTCAGAGAGGTTTTCACCCAAGAATATTTTCTTTTCTTTTCTTCTTCTTCTTCTTTTCTTTTTCTTTTTTCTTTTTTATGTTATGATGATGCTCAAGGTGTGGCCAAAACAGAGGCAGAACCCTTCTCTATTACTAGCACTAATTTTTCCACAGTCTCGATGAATTCCTGCCTCGAAAGGGGTTTCCTGTAGATCTTCAGTCGATGCCCATTGACGAGCATGGGGATGGCTTCTTCATCAATGGTCCGGATAAGGACGGAACCATTGTCATTGCACTTCTCCACTACATATGGTCCTAGCCATCTTTTCCTTGGCTTCCCTTTGAAATCCTTATGTCTGGAATCATACAGCAGTGCCCAATCTCCCGGCTGGAATTGTTTTTCATTAAGGTGTTGGTCATGCCATATCTTCCTCTGAATTTGAACCACTTTTGAGTGGAGGAGGGCCTGCATTCGGTGTTCATCTAACCCATTCAGCTGCAATAACCTTTCACATTGAGCATGGCTGAGATCTAGGTCTAGCTGAGCTGCCATCCTCAATGTGTTGTACTCGAACTCGATTGACAACAAAGCTCTCTTCCCGTAGACCAGCTCATAAGGTTTGAAACTGGTTGTGGTCTTCCAAGTGGTGTTGTAGGCCCAAGTGGCCTCAACTAGGCGATCTGCCCAATCCTTTCTGTTGTTTCTCACCACCTTAGTCAAAATCCCTTCTAATGCTCTATTAGTGACTTCCACCTACCCATGTGCTTGAGGATGATATGGGGTGGAAGTCCTATGCTTGATCTTGTGATGAGCGAGCAAGTCTTCAATTAAGTT